>PISX010018812.1:0-39651 GCA_004024625.1 Mellivora capensis | reverse complement strand
TGCCTGCTCCGCGGGGCTCTTACCCGCGTCAGATTCCTCGTGTTTTCAAGGGTGTGGCCGAACACCGGCACCCATGCTGTGCTGCCACAAGCCACAGTGGCCCAGCCGTCCTGGAGCTGCAATTCCGGGACGGATCGGACACAGACGACCCAGCGAGCTGCTCCCGCCCGGGGACACGCAACCTGCGGCGACTCCAGTGCGCGCCCGTTCGGTAACAGTGCTGTTCCCAATGTCCCCACGTGTGCACAGGGCACACAGTGCCGAGCGCAGAAGCAGGCTGTCCCCGCGACGGGAGACCGCTCAGCAGCGGGAAGGGTCGCACACTGACTGGTGACCCTGCGGCAGGGACGACTGCGCTGTGTGCGCCTCCGATTCTGCAGACCGTCCGGAAGAGAGGGGTTATGCAGCCGGAGGCCCAGCAGGGCTTTCCGAAGGCCGCACAGATGTGCTCTGAAACCAGACTGTGGTGCAGGCCCCGCAACCCCACACGCCTTCCAGAAATCACCGAGTTGTGTCTGTGCAGTGGGCTGTGGTCAGGGCCCTTCTGCTTGTTATCTTGCCGTTTTTATGAACGTATAATAACACGTGCCCGAACGGGCCAGGGCACCTCAGCAGGCGTGTTTTAGGAGACTGCAGACAAGGGGGTGGGGGGCGCGGCTTCTTGGGCAAGACAGAGGTCCGTGCTGGACGGAGCTGCCCCCCAGACAGAGCTGGCCTAGGGCCATCTTGGACATCGTCCTTGAGGGCTACATATAGGGATGAAATGACCCTGGAGCAGCTGGCTAGTCCCGTGATAATTCTGCATCAGAACCCCCCAACCTTCGCTTCACCACGGGAATGTGCATCTGACCTGGCCTCTCCGGCTGGCCACGGATTCAGGCAGGTCTGTCCTGCGGGCCTCTGCTCTTCTGGGACCACCAGGCCCCTCGTGTGTTCCCCGCATGAATACAAGGGAGCAAGAGGCCAACTCCGCAAGGGCCTTTGGGATTCGGCCCGCACCCCGTCTGCTCGCACAGTAGGGGAGGTCGGGAGCTGCGGCATTCCCCGACAAGGAACAGCAGAGGCACAGTGTCCAGCCGGAAGGCCTGGGGGTGCTGGCCAGCTGGAAATGTGGGGCACAAGAGGAGGGCTCGATCGCCACAGGCAGCTGCGGCCCCGCAGGGCAGGCTGGCGGCAGCTGATCGCCACGGCACGTGCCAGCCCTGGTCCACGGCCGTCTCAGCAGCCACACACTCTCAAGCTTGTGTCACAGCTGCTGAGGGCTGGATGGGCTGCCCGAGTCAGAACCACAACAGGACACACTCCAACCGCACGCCACATGGGCTCCCCGTGGCCGTGGTCCGTGGCCAGTGGCCATGGGCCGTCTCACTTGCTGTTGAATTCCTGCATTCTCGTCCTCCGTGACTGGGCGAATTTCTCGGCCTTTCTTTTTTTCTTTTCCATACTTGAAAAATCGCCTGCGTTGTCAGGACCTCAGTACCTTGGTGGCTGACGGTCGAGAGACAGCCCAGCGCCCTCACTGGGAGCTCCGCGGCCCTGGCAAGTCCTTACCCTCCCTGACCTCGAGGTTCCTCACCTGTTACAAGCAGGGCAGCAGCCCCACGTGGCAGAAATGGCTTCAAACTGCCTCGTTATGAGGCCAGTGGGCGCCCTATTTGTCTGACATTTTCTGTTTCTGCTTTTTTTTTTTTATTTGACAGGGAGAGATCACAGTGGGCAGAGAGGCAGGCAGAGAGAGAGGAGGAAGCAGGCTCCCCCTGAGCAGAGAGCCGGATATGGGGCTCGATCCCAGGACCCTGGGATCATGACCTGAGCCGAAGGCAGAGGCTCAACCCACTGAGCCACCCAGGCGCCCCTGTTTCTGCTTTTTAAAAATCCCCTTTAAAAATTCCTCTCGCCCTAAATTAGATCTATCTCGTTTACTCTGAACTACTCGGCCCCTGCTAGTAACACGAGAGCTCAGAGGCAGCTTCCGGCCGTGGCCTCACTGCCCCTCTGCCTGGCTGCTGTGGTCCGCCCGTGGCTCACACCGGTCCTCCCGCGGGAGCATCCCGGGCCCCAGGCCCAGCTCATAGCGCGTCCCAGACACGTGTAGTGAGGCAGGCAAATGCAGGTCTCCTGCAGGGCAGACCCCGTGTCCTCCAGGGAATTCCCGCAAACGCGCCCCACGCAACATCACACGGCCTTGTCTGGGGGGTGAGGGGTCCCCCCATCCCGTCACTCCATCGGGAGGTGCCCCCCGCAGGCACACACTGTCCCAACTCACGCGTCCGCAGCTTGTTCCGGGCGAGCGCAGGATTCCGAGATCTTTGTAGTCGCCAGTTTCACCTTTTCCAGGGTTCTGTCACTCCGGGGCACATGGGTGAGCGGCCGTCACCAGGCCGTGCTTCCCTCTGAGCCTGGAGCTAGTGGCCCCTGCCAGCTGGACTCCAGTGGGCCAGGCCAGTGTCTGTCCCCACCCAGACGCTGTGACAAATGCCATCCTCCGTGGCCACTGTCCCCTTGGAGGTACCCACCGGCACTAAGTAAAACTCAACCTCAGGACCTGCCCCAGGCGCTCGCTGAGGAAGACGACCACACAGGGAGGACAGTCCCGGGGGGCAGCCCCCACCCACCTTCTGATGCAACAAATGCTCCCGAAATCCTCAGGGAAAAGCGCCACTTCTCGGCACCGTCCTCAATCCTCTCTTCAGAACAGGTGATACAATAAAGGAGAGTTTCGACTTTTTCCCTGGCTCCCAGGGAAGCTACAGGCTGACGTTCCCGAGGTCAGAATGACTCGCCAACTTCAAAGTATGGCTCTATTTCTGCCCCAGGACACGGTGTACATCTGCTTTGTTGAAAGCATACCCCAAAGGAACATTCCAAACATACAGATACGCCAGAAGTCCTCCACCACGAGAAAGTCTGTAACCTTCTGGAATGTCCTCCATCGTGGTCTAAGTCTTCCTGTAAAAGTACACGCACCCTGCCCCAAAGCCCCTCCCCGAGCCCGCCCTCCGCGTGCAGACGTGCATCCGGGCGGCTGCCCCACTGGGCCCTGATAAAACTCCTCTCTCTCCACAGGTTTGAGACGTGTTGTGCATTTGGGTCAAGGCGGCCTTGTTACCGCTGTGGCTCCTGCATCTGGTTTCGAAGCTGCGGAGTTGACGCAAGCTCTGGGCCGAAATCAGGCTTCTCCACGTGTCGGAACGTGGCGTCCGGTTGGTCTGGGAACAGCTGTGTACCCTGGCTGGGGGGCGCCCCGCACAAGCCGGCACAGGAGCCTCAGCTCATACGCACCGGGGTGTCTGCCGTCGTCAGCTCCCCAGGTCGGGGTCGTGGGTCAGCCTCTGTGGGGGCTGCCGGCTTTGCCGGGAAGGTGCCAGGCCCTGCAGCGGAGAGGCTGGGTCAGCGTGCGTGCTTAGCTCGCTCTGGCCCAGGCCCCGGGCACCTGCTGGGGATGGAGCCTAGGGTCTCGGTGACATTGTCCAGCCTCCTGGGGGCGGGAACAGAGCACCTCCGTGCTCCATGGATGTCAGACCCGGGCCCGGACAGCTGTGCCGTGGTTACTGGTGGAGCCTCCCTCAGAGGGGGAGCGTGTGGCTTCTAGGGCCCCAGAAAGTCCCCCATGGAGAAACCACAGCATAACTCTGCGGGAGGGGGTCCCACCTTTTCATGCCCCCCTTAGATGCACCCGGAAGAGGGAGGCGGTCCAGAGCTGGGTAGGAGTCCTGTCCTCCACGTCTCCAGCCCTCGGGCACCACCCCGTGCCTTAGCTTCTCCCACGTAAAATCGGGTGACGCCCCCCCAGCTTCATCAAGAAAAGCACCGTGCTGGGGTCTCACTACAAGCTCCACTCAGACCTCGCGGCCACCCTACAAAACACCTTCCACGACCTGCCTTACAGGTGGGTGACCTGCCGGGCCCGGGCACGAGCGGGAATGGGGCAGGCCTCCCACGCCCCCCGGCAGCCCGACAAGTGCTTGCCGTTCTTCCTTGCTGTGCAACAACGTGACGTGCGGAAATCCCAGCGCTCCGAAGAGCGACCGCGAGGTCCCCGTGAGCTGCCCCCCACCGCCCACCACCCGTCAACGCTCCAGCACCTGCCCCCACCAGCTTCCTGAAGCTGTGGCAACAGACACCGCAGAGGGGTGGCTGCCCTCCCAGCCATTAGCGTGTGGACGGCCATCCTGTCCCCGTGTCCACACAGGGCCGTCCCTCTGTGACTGTGTCCTCACCTCCCCTTCTCATAGGGACACCTGTCAGAATGCATTAGGGCCCACCCTGTGACCTCATGAGACCTCCGTCACCTCTTCGAAGCTCCATCTCCAAATAGTCACCCTCTGAGGCACTGGGGAGAGGGCGACCACGTATGAATTTCGGGGCGCCGTGACTCTGCCCGTGACACCTCCCCGCGTGCACCGCTGTGTGCTGCCTGCCCCCCGCCGGGACTGTGGGCCAGGCCACCTCTTGATCTCCCCTTCTCAGAATCTCCTCATTCCCACTCGCACCTCACCGTCCAGTGCTGCTGGTAGAGAAACGCTCCTGCGGCGTGAGGTCTCCCGACATTTGCTTTCCTCCGTCCAAAGCTACTGAGCGGATTCATCCCAGGCGTTGTTGCAGGAAGTGACTGTTCATGCTTTCCACGTCTTTCCCTTGTCCCGGGCTTGGGGTCCTTCCCAGGCTTTGCTGAAAGCAAAGGGGCGGGGAGGAGGGGATGTCATGAGCACCTCGGTCCAGGTGTCCCGATGCCTCTCCATTTGCTTCCCTGAAGCCTCTGGGGGAGCAGTGGGGTCACCACCGGTGGACTCAGGCCCCCCGGGGTGCAAATGCTTTCCCAGATGCTCCCAACGGATGGATGGACGGACGGACGGACGGACACACAGCCCACAGCAGGGAGACCTTTCCAGCGCGGGTGCTCCAGACTTCCTTCCCGCCAACTGATCGTGATCTCGTTCAGGATAACATTGTTACCCGGCTAGCTGGTCACGGCGAGCAGGGGCGTTTGCTTTCCCTCTACTGTGAGCTCTTGGTGCCTCTCTTTTGCCTATTAATCCCAATAAACCTATTTTTTTATCTTTTCAAATTGAATTATAGCAGTTCTCTGCGTATTCTGCATACGAATCTACTGAAAACAAGAATGACCAGTATCTTCTCTTGCTTTTGGTTTAGCTTTTAATTTTCCTTAATGGTGTCTTTTTGATAAGCAAAAGTACTTCTAACGTAGTACGTTTACCAACATTTGCTTTTGTGGTCAGTGCTTCTATATTTCATTTAAGAAATCCTTTCCTTGCCTAAGAAAAAATAAAATTCATCCCTATTTTCCTCTAAGAATGCCCGCAGGACAAACTCGTCTACCCACAGGCAGCACAAGTCCAGAAACTGGAGCAGGGGCCCGGGCGCAGCTCAGCAGACTCTCACAAAGCGTGCACACCTGCGTAACCACCAGTCAGCCCAGGAAACAGAACATTCCAGCATCCATGGATCCTGACACCCCAGCAGGGGAGGGAGTGACGGGGGAAGCCCCAGCTTATGATCTGGAGCTACCCGTGGTGGCCAGCTCTGGCCTTTCTCCAGTCTCCCAGGGAGAGGCGGGGGTCTCTCCTCTCCCCTCAAACACACATGCCTCGAAGCCCTGCTCTCCTCGGCCTGGGGACTGGCCAGCTGGCGCATCCCTCTCCTGAACACACTCCATCAGTTAGTAGCTTTCAAAGAGCCTTCTCTGAACCCCACAGGCCCCTGGTGTGTTCTGTGTCTCTGGAACTGAGAGCCTCCCCAGCCCAGCACCTAGGGCAAGACAGGACCCTCTTGTCGCGCCCAAGGGTTGCCACAAGCAAGGCTGACCACCCCCTCACCCTATGTGCCCTGTTTCCTCCCCCACCTTTTGTCCTTCCTGAAGTAAATCATGATTTCTTCAGATGCTTGGTTTTCTTTGAGCATCGTGGGAATTTTCCAGCCCCTCGAGACATTCCTGAGGTGTCATTTCAACCACCGGGGCCACCAGAAGCATCTCTTAGCCCCAACTGGTCATGGCAGAGACGTCCTTCTCCACTTTCTCCTGCTGGGCCAGGCCGCCTTTGTTGCCATCGTGGACACTCCCCGTGTCCCCGACTGAGTTGGCGACTCCCCCAGTTTGATGGACGACACTGTGTCTACACCGCTGGCCCGTGTTCTGGGCGCACAGCAGGGATCCCGTCCTCTGCTTTCACTGCAGTCCCGAGGGGCTGCCTGCCGTTGAGAAAAACAAAGACTCCGGATCCTTCGCAGCTGAGCTGGTGTGGCCGGCTTTTACTCTCTCGGGTCTTGTAGGCGTTTCTCTTTGAAAGCTTTCAAACACCACAGCGTGAGCCACGCCGAGGGTCCCTTTTCCTTCTTGGCACTAGATCCCCGAGGAGCCTTCTGCTCCAGAAACATGTCCTTCAACTCCTGGAAACATTTAAAAATTACTGCATAGCTTATCCCTTCCCTTCTGATTTCTCTCTCCTCTTTCCAACTTGAATTGTGAAACCCTTGCACTGACCCTGTAGTTTTCATACATGTTCTCTCTGATTTCCCATCTTTTTGCTTTGCCCTGGTTTCTGGGAGATTACCTGAAATGCGTCATCTAATCCAGAGTTTCTCTAGCTCACCACGGTTGACCCTCTGGTGCCAGACAATCCTCTGTTTAGAAGGGCCGTCCTGGGCATCAAAAGGGGTTTGGCAGGGTCCCTAGCTGCCACTCGCTAGAGGTAGGGGCTCCTCCTTCCTCGTCTGCCCACTGCAAGCTCTGATGACCAAAAACGTCTCCTGTTGTCGCTGAGTGTTCCCTGAAGGGGCAGGTAAGAGGCCACTGCTGCACTGTTTAGGTCTAAGGGCAGGCTGTCTCTGCCATGCCCTTGGGACGGGGTCCTGGCTGGTGGGGGGCAGCCTCAGAGACCCCCCTGGACCTTCTCGACGTGACCATCTTTAACCCACAGGCCAAGAAGCTAAGGGGGTTGTTCCAAAATGTATCCGGGACTTGTTTTGATAAGGCACGGTAAGACGTGTTGGCATGGCAACGGCCGTTATGAAGGGACAATACCTGTGGCAGCAGGGTTCCGGGGAAGCGGGGGGCAGGGCACACCCCGCAGGCCGTGCACGGAGCACCAGGGTCGGTCAGGAGGCAGAGGGAAATGTGGACAAGCATGTGTGTCGTGGTTTCCGGGGAAGGAACAGGTGAGCCGCTGAACAGGCTTAGGACAGAGGGGATGGAACAATTTTGGTGGCTCTGGGCTGGAGTGGTGGTCTGCCTGCTGGGGGGTCCATGCCAGACGGAGGAGGGACTCAGAGGAGGGCTCCAGATTGCTTAGTGCCATTTGGAAAGCAACTCCCAGGCTAGTGTTCCGCCGTCTCCGAGAACTGGCTCTTGCCACCCAGTCAGCAAGACCCCAGAGGTCCCAGCGTGAAGATACAAAGACAGTGTCGTTAGTACGGGGGTGAGTCTGACTGCCCCATGTCCACTCCAGCGACCTCCTCAGGGGCTGGGAGGGCAGCCCCGGCTCGGGGTTCGGGCACCCCATATGCCCACCACAAGCCACAGCTGGACCAGGACAACTTACTACCGGATCTCCACATACTTTGTTCAATCGGGCCGTGGTGACACCTCAGACCTTCGGGTCAGACTATCGGCCCTGCCTGTGTCCAGCGGTCCTCGCAATGGCCCAGTGCACATGGTCACAGCGTCCTAGGGAAGCACTGGGGGCCACCGCTGGTGTGGGGAGGGGCATCCCTCTTCCTCGGAGCCTGGTTTCTCCATGAATCCACACGTTGTGCACCCAAACCAGGCTCGGGTTTGCGGATGGGCCGGGTGTCGGGGCTGCTTGCTTTCTCCGTCCCAGACTTCTCCTGATTGCGCGCACCGTGTGCCCAGCTCGGGGCCTCACCCTCAGCGCCGCCAACACTCATGGCCACAGGCTGTGGGCCGCCCCGTCAGCTTGTCACTCCACTCCCTCCAGGGAGCTCCTTTCCAAGAGGTGCCCGCTGTGCAGACGGCACGATGGCCCCAAAGATGTCCACATCCTAACCCCTAAAACCTGGGAACACGGTACACACAGGACAGAAGGGATGTTGTCCACGTGCATGAGCTAAAGATATCGAGAGGGGGAGGCCATTCTGAGTCATCAGACGACCAACATCGACCCAGGGTCTGTCCAGGGGGAGCAGGAGGTGGGACGAAGATGGAGCGAGGACTTTGATGGGGGCCGGGCATGCACCAAGGGATGCAGGCACCGCTAGAAGCTGGAAAGAGAGGGCAACGGATCCTCCCAGAGCCCTGCAGACCCTGACCGTCACCCAGGGAAACGCGTCCACACCTCTGACCTCCGGAGCCCCAGAGAGTCAGTGGGCGTGCTCCAGGACACTAAGGCTACGGGAGTTCGCTGCGGCGGCCGCAGGAAATGGGGTTAAGACCACCTGTTCCCCCTCTTGGGTGTGAACAGCCAAGTGCTGAGAGCCCGGCAGACGCGGACCCAGGAGGACTCACATCACAGCACAGTCTGCGCAGAAGACAGCCTTCAGCCCAATGCCGACAGCAAAGCTTCCCTTCTGTGCCCGTGGTGTCCCCTCCATCGGGACCGCGCCGTCTGTCCCACTGCTGCTGTCCCTGCTCACCAGAACCCCTGAAATGGGGCTGCACACCATGCACCTTGAGGGGAACAACACGCTGATGGGAAACAGAGGAACACACCTTTGTTTGCTCAAATCTGACCGGGCTCCCACACTGCTGGGCCTGGCCTCCGTGTGGATGCTCCAAGGGGGCCCCAAACCACAGAACATCAAGGTCCCACGGAACCACATTTTCATGCACTGAGGGGCTCGCAGGGAGTGAAGGACATCACCAGGGGACAAGAAAGCGACTCAAAGCCTAGTGTGTCTGAAAGAGGCGGCTTCATCCCCAGAGAGGAACAGGGAAGGGAGGGCTGGGACCTGGGAAGGTGGCGAGGGGCAGGGACCCTCTCTGTCTTGGGGGGGGGGGGATTGTGAAGGGCAGGACTGCCCCCCGCACCACAGTGGGTTGGGGGTGGAGAGTGGCTGCTTTGCCGGGTTTTGAACCCTTGTCCCCAACCATGCAGAAAGTCCTGCTGCTCTCTCCAGGGCGTGGGGTGAGTGGGATCTTTGAGGAGCTTGCAGATGCCTGGATTTCAAGGGTGGGTTGACGCAGACTGCGGAGCCAGCCATCTCTCCCTGCTACGTTTACCCCCTAGCCCGACAGCCTGAACTCACAGGAGTCCGAGGAAGGTGACGGTACCCCCAGGCATGCGGCTGGCACAGCCGCTCTATGGAGCTAGACAGCTTGTACCCAAATCTCAAGGTCGAGCTTACCACCCAGGCTGACCTGGAATACTCACCAAGGGGTCGTCTCGCGTCCCTCCTGAGGTGCCGGAGAACCAGCCTTTCCACCGCGGCCCTCTTGCCTTCCTGCGACAATCCCGCGGCCTGCACCACGTGCGCTCTCAGGGGGCGGGCAGCACCCGAAAACCAAGGTCACCTTCCCTTTCCGACCCTACTTCTTTCCAAGGAAGGAGGATGCATCTCACCCGCTGCATTTCAGAACGACGGCGCAGCAGGCAGAGCCGAGACGGAGACAGCGGCCGGAGGGGGCCCTGGAGGTCGTCTGCCGAGTCACTTCAGCCGCTGCGGCACCTGTGAGGCGCACCTAGAAACGCCAGTTTCGTTTCTGACTTTCTGCAGAGCAAATTTCAAGTTTTTAAAAAAGACTGATTTTTTGCTCTTCTTTTGATGAGGAAGCACGTCAGTCACTGGGAACCTATCAAACGTAATCACAGCAGTTTCATACCGAGGAACTAAATGGGAAGAAATGAAACAGCAAGATTCTCCTACGTCCTTTGTCCGAAAAACCCTTAAGTCCTCCGGATAAGGAGGCCCCGTTGTTCACACTCAGAGCCCCTTCCCCAAGTCCCTCCACCCACAGCCACAACAGATCATTTTTAAAAGAAAACTGTTAAGAACTGCAACGTTTCCCTACACCAAAAGTGGGAGGGAGACGCAAGACGGTGCGTGATGGAGACGTCGGGCCTGCGGGGTCCGGGCCCAGAGAGGGGCGGGGGCTGTGAATGTTGTCCCCGAGGAGTGAAGGGTCTACAGCTGCCCACAGGACGTGGGGCACAACAGCCCGCAGCAGCACCTGGCCTCGGAGCCGGGACAAGTCGCCCGCGGCGACGGCAGGAAGGTGAGAAGGAAGATCACCTTCCACAGCAACACCCGAGGAGGACCGAGAGGGCGGACCTGGGCCCCGCCAGCTCCATTTTTATTTCAAAGGTGCACACGTGCCAACCTCCTCATCCGGCCCGCCCGCAGGCCGGCTTCTGCCGTCCCTTGTTCTTCCTGGGGTCTGATCCTGTGTCCGTGTTGCCTTCTGTGTGACGCACGATACCCGTTCTAAAACCACGCAGATGACTCGAGACCGAGGATGGTGTTTTCTTCCCCTCTCGAAGGGACGGGCATCTGCTCCTGGCAAGCAGCCAGACACACCGAGCACCCCAGGTCTCCCTAGTGCGGCCCGGCTCCCCGGGGCCTGGTGCTTTTCAGGTTCCCTCTTCCCAGCCCGAAGTCTTGGTGCTGACGAGGCCGTCCCGCTCTGCAGAGATCTCGGAAGAACGACGCGTCCCAGCGTCTTTGGTCCGTCGGGAGCTTTGCTCAGCGGCTGAGCTCTCAGCCCCAACAGGAAGGAGCTCTTCGGGGAAAAGCCCACCATCCAGACACTCTTCAGCCCCTTGTAAGCAGAAGCGCTGGTCCTCATGACCGAGCGGGCCACCGCGCCAGCAGAAGCCGAGGGTGACCTTCCCCAAGGCGGACCTAACCCTAGAACCCGTGTAAAGCCCTTCAGTGCGCTCGTAGCTGCCCCCTTCGGCCGCCTGCCCAGTGACCAGGACGTGTGCCGGTGCCGCCAGCTTCCGGGACCGAGGCTGGCCTCAGCGGCCGCCTGCCGCCACCCCACCTCCCTGTCCCACTGGTTTCCTACGGGGCCACTGGAGGCGTTTTGGGTGAGACGTGGGAGGGTCGGGGGGAAGCGGCTGTAGCTCTCGCACCTGGAAGGCGGGACGGAGCCCCCGGTGCGGTGCGGCAGCAGCTCGCGGTGGGCGGCAGGTGGGCAGCCCCCGTCCCGCGGCCGCCGGCTCCTCCTTCACTCCCCGCTTCCCCCCGGCGGCCCGTCCTGGCAGCGGCGGCCCCGGCCCTGGAGCTGCCCGCGGCCTCCTCCCTCCCCGCACCAGCTCCCCAGAGGGCCCACCTTCGGCCCCCGGGCGCGTGGCCAAGGGGCCGGCCGCAGAGGGAGTCCTGCTGGGCCTGGGCCCGCCGAGGGCCGCCGTCTCCCCTCTGGGGCCCGGAAGCCCTGGCCTGGCCGAGGAGAGCGCACAGGGGGCCTGGCGGGCTCCTGGGTCAGCCTGGAGGGCGCCCCGCCCAGAACCTGCTCGCTCGGGCGGCCCGAAAGCGCCCTCCCCGTGCGCGCGTGTCTCGGACTAAGGCGCACGTGTCCGCTGTGAGGGTCACGCACAGGCGGCCACAGGCGACGCCAGGGCTGGCGGGGAAGGGGGTCCCCGGCCGGCCCAGCGGCCGCGCACGCATGCGCGCCGCTCTCTGGCCGCGGCTGCGCGCGCACCGCGGGGCGTGGCGCCTGCGGGACTCCGTAGGGGCGTCTCCATGGCGACCGCGCGCGCCGGCCCCCGCGTCGTCGGGTCGTTGGGCCGCGGCTGTGCGGGGAGCCGGGGGCGGCGCGGGGCGGGCGGGGCGAGGCGGGGCGGGGGAAGGCCGTGCCCCGCGGGGTCCCCGCCTCACCCGCCGCCCTGGCGAAGGCATCTCGTCCGGAACTTGCGGCCCCGGGTCCGAGCAGCCGGGCGCGGGCGGGGGTCGGGGGGGGCGGGGACGGCCCGGCGCGGCCCCCCCGCGAGGAGCCGGCTCCGCCCTCCTGTGGGGGCTGCGGTTCCCCCGGGTCTCGGGCCCCGCCCCGCCGCGGGGAGCCTGCGGGGGTCGCTGCGCCCTCGCGCCGTGCGCGGCCGCCGGTCCCGGGGAGCCCGCGCTGCCCCGGGGTCGCACCGGCCGGCCCTGCCCGAGCCCCGTCCCCCGCGGAGGGCGTCGGCCGCGGGCTCCGGCGGGCTGCGGAGCTGCTTCCGAAGCGCTGCGGGCGCCCGGAGTCCGGCAGTCCGTCTGCACGGACCGTCCCAGCGCCCGGCCTTGTGCCCCCGCCCGACCCCGTGGGGCTGCGGGGCCCGGGGAGCCAGACTGCGTGCGGAGAGCGCGGCGCCCTCCTCACCCGTGTCGCGGAGGGAGCACCCGGCTGGCCGAGTGGGAAGCCCCAAGTGGCCTTTCTTGTTTTCCAGGAGCTGGAACCTGGATCTTGGGGCTCCACGGGGCATGGTAGAGGGAGAAGCGGGACACTCAGCGCCCTTCCTTCCCGCAAACCTCAATGTCAGATCTGTGCTACGGCTTAGTAAGCAAGGGAAACGTCGTGTGTCTGCGACCCTGTGCCCCCGGAGGACGCGTGGGGTCACCTACACGTTGCTGTGTCTCCCCTCCCCGTGTCCAGGTGCCCGCAGACCCGGAGGATGAGCAGCGCTGCCTCCCGGCCGAGGCATGGAAGGGAGCAGCCCCTGCGAGGCCCCCCGGGGCAGCTGGTCCGCAGAGCACCCCTGCGCCCCCTCCAGAGAGGTTCACAAGGGGGCTCAGGGGCTCATCTTTTCTTCCTCGTGGATATGTTAGACTTGAGTCAAAGTGGTCTTCACCACTTGGGAGAGATCCTTAAAATTCCCAGCCTTGAAGTAAGTGGGCGTTTCATAGGGTGTCTGTGGCTCTGCCCAGTGGACTGGACGTGAGGGGCTTTTACTCCAAGTCCTCTGCTTAAGAGAGTGTTTCTAGGATGAGGGTTAGAAGAGGGCCAACTTGGGGTCTCGTGTGCTGAGCACATCACAAAAGAGAAAGTCTGGTACGGGGACCCACCAGTGGAAACCCCTCGTAGAGTCACTGTGATGCCTCTCTTCTTGGGAAAGTCTTAAGCACCAAAAGCCCATGGTAGAAAGCACTGCGGGAAGCACCCTTGATCTGTTGAAACCCCCCCCCCCCACCAAGAACTCCCATGTGGTGTTAAAACCGGTAAACGCCATTTCTCACCCCTGCCTTGCTGGCGTCACATGCTGACTTTCCCCTGTGCCCAGTGCCTCGCCGGGCCCCTGCCAGCTGCTAACCTAGCGGGTACCATCTCATCCCGCAGGGTTTCTAGAATAAGGTTCCATCAGAGCACAGTGTTGACGAGAATGGGGCAGAGTGCAGGGCTTGGGCTCCTGCTGCCTCGGACTCATGTAATTTCCTTAAACCTGGTTTGTCTTCATCTGGAACACGAGAAGGAGACCATTCTTGTGCGTCATTATGAGGATTGGGCTGTAAGGCGCGTGAAGTGCAGCGTCCACAGGGCTCCCGGACACATCGCGCCCGTAGGGTGCCGGCTGCCCTTTGCAGCACTTGCACAGAGCTGCCTGCTGGGGCGTCAGGTGCCCGCTGTCACGTGTCATGTCCCGTGCGCTTGTGGTCACGGCCAGCCCTGCCCTACTCTTCCCTGAGCGCCAACCTCTTGCAGTGAATTAATTCCTGGATCGTCAGGGCCACTGTGTCTGAGCGCAAAGGCTCCCGACCGTGAACGAGGGCTCCAGCATGTCGTGAGCTTTACGGGACCTCCTTGCACGAAGGAAGAAGAGGAAGTTCTGAAGTGTTGTTTAGGCTTGATAAAGAAACATCGTAACTGTTCATGCCTCTCAGAAAACAGAGATGGTTACCATGGCAACCAATCGCGCAGTGAGGCGGCCACTGTGCTCTGTGGGATCCCGGTCCCTGTGCGGGCGAGGCAGTGATCTCTGGGGTCACCAGTCACGCGTCCAGAGGTGCGCACACACACGGAGCACAAGAAGGCCGTCTTTGCGGGTCCCGCTGGCCCCAAGGGAAGGGTAGGCTTCTGTGGCACTGTCACCTCGCTGGTGGCTGGAACAGCCCTTTGCAAAGAGCAGCGCCATCTCTTTCCGCCTCTTCTGGCCTTCGGGAGGATGTGTGGGTTCAGAGCTGAGCCCGAGAGCCAGCGTGGCCCGAGAGAGAGCTTGGAGGCCGTGCTGCTGCTGAGGCCGGAGCGGGCTCATGTTGAGTGACACTCGCTGTGCGGGCGCGACGGCCTGACCGCGTCCCAGAGACTGGCCGTGGCCAGCGTGGTGTCTGGCCGTGCCTCGGCGGGCTGGAGAGCTCCCATTCCATGCGCTGGTAAAACCCCTGCCTTACCTGTGGAGACATGCGGTGCTCGGCGTTGGAGGCAGAGCTAGGTCGTGATGCTGTGGCCGAAGGGGGTGGCTGGTCGCACCGGCTGCACTTAGGGCTCCTCAGTCGCGGTGGCCGCTGCTCTGTGTCAGGCGCTGCTCACTCTGTGGACCCGGGCAGGTGGGTCATGTGACCCCTTCACAGGGGCAACACCAAAAGCACAGAGAGGTTTGGGAGCCCGCTCAGAGTCACACAGCTAGTAAGGTTCCAAATCCAGATTTGAACCCAGACAGTCTGGCTTCTGGGCCCGCGTTCTCAACAAGCGTACCCCACTGGCTCGGCGGTAGAGGAGTCAGAGATCCTCATGGGACGTGCAGAGCAGTGAGGGGGCGCACCACATGCCCCAGTGGCACCAGAGCCGGGGGCACCGAGGCGCTCCGCCATGGAGCTTCTGGTTCCTAATCTCTGCTCAGGCCTTGGCCTGACGGTGAGGGATTCCCCTCATTGGACCCCACGCTCGGCATGGGGTGTACTTAAAAATTCCCCAGAATCGTGCCATGCTGTGACTGCAGACTCTCATGTGTGCCATTTACACGGCTGCAGTGAGTGCCACGTGTGCTGACGTGGCCCTGCCCTCCCTCTCACGTCCCGCAGCAGTGGCTGGCTTCTGTGGAGCTGCTGGTGGTAACCGGACACAGCGGGCCTGCGGCAGAGGCAGACAGCTTTGTGCACGGCTCCTTTAGTTTCCTGTGAACTCTTGGCTTGGTCGAGCCCCTGGGACCAGACTCGGTTCGTGCCATTTGTACACTGACCACAGTTACCGCGGGCTGCCTGTGACAGGCACTAGGGAAGGGGCAGGGACAGCAGAGCCCAAGAGGCGTCGTGTGGGGCCCAGGAAGGAGGAGAGGGACTGAGACACTTGGAGAGTATTTGGATATTTGCAGAGAACGTGTGGTGTGCGCAGCGGCGGTGGCTGAGCCGTCAGCCATGGGGGAGCCGCGGGGCCAGCCCGGGAGTCACTCTCCACACCCAAAACCTGGGCAGGGGACCCTGGCGCTTTCCTCTCTGACTCTCGTCTGCTGGTGAAACTGTCTAAGATCTTCTGGGCTTTCTTTTCGCTTGGTATGTGTGAGTGCAAGAGCCTGGGGTTCCTCTGGAAATGCTCTAGGGTGCATCACGTTCTAAAATGCAGTTAGTTGACAAGACCTTCTTGTTTCCTCTCCCCGGGAGCAACTGCATCTTCAGAGAAACGCCCTCTGCGAGCTCCCTCAAGATCTCTTCCAGTTGCCAGACCTCCCTTGGCCGGACCTCGGCCACAACAGAATTAAAGCACTTCCTCCTGGGATTGGGTCGCACAAGTAAGTCACATGTTGGTATTTCCAGATTTTGAGACCAGCGTGTGTGAAAACGTCCGAGTGCCTGACCTTGTGCTGCTTAGCCCCTGCCCCTGACTGAATTTTGATTTCAGAGCAGAAGCATTTAGCGCTGTTCTTAAAGCTGAGAGATGCGGTGGCTGAACCAAGCGCACCTAACTGTAGTCATAGTGCAGGATGTTTAATAGCCTGAAGAATGCTGGGAGCCACAGTGCCTTTGCTGGGCCAGCCGTGAGGTGTCTGCCCCATCTGGTTCCAGCTCTGACTGGCCTCATGCGAAGCTGCCAGAAGGGCCGGGAGCTGGGCCCATGAACTGCAACCAGCCTCTCAGCTCCTGAGGCCTGCGGGTGCCCGCTAGTTTCCGATAAATAACAAGAAATGCTTTCCGTTTTGGGGAGCTGGGAACCCCAACGTAAGCAAGGCCTGTCATCCTGCCACGTTCCCGCTGCTCTTTTCCCGGGGGCTTCCTAGCACCCCCACGCCTGGAACAGACGCCGCACCTCCCGCGTCCTCACGTAGCCCCGGCCAGCAGCCCTGGGTCAGCTGCCTCGGACCCCGGGAGCCGGGCTCACGGCACGCTCCACCTCCTGTCCTGACCTCAGCACCTCCGCTTCCCCCCCGTCCGTGTTTCCTGACCTTGTGAGAACCTTCTGGTAAACACTGTAGGATCTCCTTTAATGTGAGTGCCTCCTGGGTAGAGGAGGGCACACGCATGGGTGCGTGGGTGTGTGTGCGCGGGGGGCAGTGGGGGGCGGCCAGGCGGCCCGTGTGCCAGGACACAGGAGGGGGAGGGGCCACCCTTGCAGGCTGGGCTTGCTGTGTTGGGTTTCACTCCGAGCTGAATGGCGGAGTCACGGAGGATTTGAGTGGAGAAGGTGGGACTCGACTTGGCCCTGAGGTCACTCTCTAAGGATGGGGGTGGCGGGCGGCTGGTGCGGAAGCAGCGGCCTGAGTCAGGCTGACTACACAGAGCTGCAGGCCACTTGAGAGCCCGTGGGGTTCGGGATGGCCGTAGGGTGTTGGAGGAAGACAGGTATGCCGGGGCGACCCCCCTTCCTACGTGAGTGACCATGTCCGCAGAGAGCCACGCGGCCGCCGTGAAGCAGCAGACGGAGGTCTGTACAGGGCCCTTCGCGGGCCCGCGCTGTAGCTCACTGTTGTTCAGAGTGATTTGTAGGAAGTGTTAGTCACACGTCACAGTGAGAGAAAATCCCTGGGAATCATTTGTGCCTTCGCCGGCCCTGCAAGGAAGCAGCTGATTTCTGATGCTGAGCTGGGGTCTCTGGCTGGGGGAGTCAGAGCCGGGAGCCGCCTTCCTGGAGCTCCTGGACTAGTCGGGGTCTGCAGATCGCCTGCCGCGAGTTGTGCCACTGGACACACAGAACCGTGGCCTTGGCCCCCAGCAGGTTGCCGAGCCTTCCCGGGGCCTGCGCCCACCGTGTCCCCCCAGCCTGGCGGCCTCGCGCGTCTTCCCAGCTTGCGGTCGCAGGTGGGCCGCGAAGGCGTTGTTCTTCCCAAGGTCCTCATCTTTGGTGCTGAGGGTAATTCAGTGCTTTCTGTCCAGCAGCTGTGGTGCCCGCACAGCGAGGAGATGGATTGCTACTCAGGGGGCAAATAAGCAAAAGCCCGTTCCCTAAGCCCTGTTCTTTCCTAGAAAGTAAGCCCGTGGTCCCCCAGCTTTGGAGTTCTTTGATTTTGCCATTCAAAGCCAGCTGCTTAGTATTGTTTAAGATAACAATTTTGCATGTGATTTATAGCCCGTTATGTCATTAAAATTAGATCAGCTTGCCAAAGTGCTGAAACATATTAATCAGAAATGTTAAGTAATTATGGGCTTATTAAAAACCTTAAACTTTCCGAAAAGCCTAATTAAAGCAGTGCCGGTGTTAATGCTCTCCCCTCTCATTGTCTGGGACGTGTGAGCTTGTGCGCAGAGAGAGAGCGAGGACGTGCACATGTCGGTATGTGCGCCCCTCGGGCAGGCAGCTCCAGCTCCGTGTGTGAACGTGTGCGCTCAACGGGAAGTCACCGGCATCACGGGGCGTGACGGCTGATAGTGTGTCAGTCCTTGCTCAAGGTGCACGAGAATCCACACAGATCATTGCCCAGGCACACCTTCTGGCGGGTTCCCATGGCCTCCGCCCACCACCGCCGACCCCCAGGCCTGCAGCCCAGTGCACAGGGGCACCCTGACAGGACCTGCTGCTGGGGAGCCCAGGGCGCCCGCCCACCTGTGGCCCCCGGTCTGCAGGTCTGTCCGTCCTGTGCAGAGCAAGCACCTGCCCATCCTCCGCCTGCTTTCTGTGTTCCACAACTAAAAGGGGCTGAACCCAAAACAAGTAGTTGAAGGGACAACATTGAAATAATACACCTTTGTGCACTTTTCAAGAAAAGTTCAGGGGCACCTGGGCGGCTCAGTGGGTTAAGCCTCTGCCTCTGGCTCAGGTCACGATCCCAGGGTCCTGGGATCGAGTCCCGCATCGGGCTCTCTGCTCGGCAGGGAGCCTGCTTCCTCCTCTCTCTCTGCCTGCCTCTCTGCCTACTTGTGATCTCTGTCTGTCAAATAAATAAATAAATAAATATTTAAAAAAACAATTAAATGTGAGAAACAAAAACAGCATTGTAGGATAAAAAGGGCAAGATCGAGTTTAACATGAGATATTCGTGTTTCCCCATCACTGAGTAACTTTTCAGTGGGCGCCTTGTATCCTATCTCTCCGGGGTGCATTTTGTGCAAGATTTTCTAGGAGATGTTACTAGGTACTAGGGAAGGGATCTGGAGTCAAAGGCCTGGAGAAACGCCCCTCATCCCACCTTGTTCTGAGACTGCCCGGGGCCCTTCACTGTGAGTGACCCCGCAGGTGGTGTGCAGCGTGGCAGAAGGCTCCCAAGTATTTCGACTGGGAAAACACGCTCACGGAGCATCTCCAGGGGCTAGGGTCCCTGCCGCACACCTCAGGGAACGCCGAGATTGGCAGTCTGAGCACCGACAATGCCCGGAGATTTCCTGGTTGTCACGGCATCGGGAGGGAGTCCCCCTGGACTGGTGGGTAGAGAGCAGGTTGCTGCCGGACGTCCCACAGGGGCAGGGCAGCCCCCAGCAGACAGTCGCCTGGAAGGTCGGTGTGCTGAGGCGGAGGGCCCGGCCTGCTGCTGAGACCAGGAGCCACATGGGCGGACAGCCGTGGGCCACGCGTGTGGCACGCAGCAAGCATGTGCGCCTGCAGCGACATTGTCTCCTTAAAGAGGCGGCGAAGGAACAAATTTGATGGTGTATTTTGGGGATGGTCATTTTATTTTCTGCTTTTTAAATTATACATTTTTTATTTTGTTTTAAAGGCATTTGAAAACTTTACTTTTGGAAAGAAATCCTATCAAAATGTTGCCTGTGGAGCTGGGTAAGTGTTCAAACAATAAGATAAAAGCTGGCTTTAGCCTGCTGCCTTTTTAAGCTCAGGGAGCCTGTGATGGAGACGCCAGGCAAGTCACAGGGGGCAAGCTGGCTCCTGCTTTAATCATCCCTTCCCCTTCCGCCCTTCCCGGGCTCTCGGACAGCACAGTGCTCGAGAGCTGTAGTGTTGTAACGTAGATCCACACGGAAGGTACGACAGGAGGCAGAGGGGAGAAGTAATAACCACGGAGGGCTGCGTAGCCAGGGCACACCCTCAGGAAAGCTGGCCCCAGCGCTGCCCTGCACAGTGGCGACCCCCCTCTGTCCCTCCCTCCCGGGAGCCCGCGCGGGTCCTACAGCCTCTCCTCCCTTCCCTGGCAAACTTGGCCACTGGCATCTCCCTGACAGTGCACGTTTAAAGGGCCCTCCTCGTGGACTTTCCGTAAGTTGACTCAGACCGGTACGGGGCGCTGGGGATGCACGGTTTGGGCTCAGCACCAAGCTGCTGGGGTCTATGCATGGGGACGTGTGTAAGTGCAGAGCCTTCATTTTTATCCATTTTCCCGGCTGTAAATAGTGAGGAGGACACAGAAGATGATGTTCTCTGGCCTGCGTCCTTCTGTCTCCCATTCTTCTGCTCTTTGCTCTGTTTACTTGATTTGCTCTTCTTTTCCTAACCAGTTGAGTTGGAGGCTTAGATCACTGATTTTATTTTTAAAGCTTTTATTTGAGAGAGAGAGAGGGAGGGAGCACAGATGGGAGAAGAGCCAGAGGGAGAGAGAGAGGGGGAAGCAGGCTCCCCGCTGAGCAGAGAGCCCGATGTGGGGCTGGATCCCAGGACCCCGGGATCATGACCCGAGCCGAAGGCAGAGGCCTAACCCACTGAACCAAATCACTGATTTTAAACCTTTCTGTCCTAACCCATGCAGTCACAACCGGTGATTTCCCCCCAGCGCTGCCTGAGCTGCCCCCACAAGCCTCCACATTGTGCATCTCCACTGTCATTCAGCACAAGATATTCTTGAATAGACTGTGACCCATGGGCTCTTCTTGTTTTGCTTCATTTACACACAATGGGAGACTTTCTAATTCTCTTCCTTTGGTTGAATTCTAATTTAATGCCACATATGCTGTGTAATTTTGGTTATTCGAAACTTGTTCGGGTGTGCTTTCCGGGCCAGGATGCATTCTGTGTGGCAAGCATCACCGGTGCACGAGAGAAGCACGTGTGTGCTCACGCTGCCAGGTGATGTGATGTCCTACGTATTGGGTCATGTTGCTTGATCCCAGCGATCCAGCTATCTACATCCGTTGGTGTCTGTTTATTTGTCAGTGCCTGAAGGACTGGGTTGAGACCGTGAGCTGTGATTGTGCATTTGTCTGTCTTTCATCTCACATCTGTCAGCTTTTATGCTATATATTTTGATACTGTGTTATTAGTTGAATAGAAATTTGGGATTTTTCTATTGTTAGTTTTGTTACTCTGGTGTGTGTAGTGTTACTGCCTTGTGGTTTTCATATGCGTTTTTCTGGTGGCCGGTGACGTGGAGACTGTCCTATGCTTATTGGCCATTCGGTATGTATTAGTGATGAAGTTCTAGACATAGGTGGGGTTCAGTGGCGTGGAGTCTGGAGCCCACGACCAAGAACGAATTCTTGAGACGTCTTTGGTGCAGAATGGTGGTTTATTAAGGCGCGGGGCCAGGACCCGCGGGCAGGAAGCGCTGCTGCCCTGTGATCCCGAGGACTGGCTGATTATGTACTCAGGAGTTGGGGCGGTGAGAACAAAGGGGTTCAGAAGGACTGACGTGTGGTGAAGAAGACTGTCAGGATGCTGGAGGCCTGGTTATTGTCAAGCCAAGCTAAGTTTTGTTTTGTTTTTCTACTGAGGTACCAGCAGGAGGACAGGTGGAGTCTTCTGGAAGTATTGTTGGTCACGAGGACACTGGTCAACTGAGGGGGACCCCGTCCTGCAGGACTGTGATCTCTGCCCCTTAACCATCTGCTCTCAATGTAGGGCAGCCGGCAGTCCCCGAGGAATGTCACAGATGTCACAAGGGGGCGGGTGTAGGCCGCCAGCTTCTGTCTTGTCCTTAGCTAGCCTTTCGCTCCCCCATCATCAGTGTGAGTCCTCCAACCCTCTGCTTACTGTTTGTATGGCTCATGGTTTTCATTCTTTTGCTTCCAACCTGTGTGTATTTACAATACATTGCTCGTGTTGTAGGATATGGTTGGGTTCACTCTTTTATCCAGTCAGACAATCTCTGCCTTTTTAATTTTCATGTTTTTTTTTTTAAGATTTGTTTATTAAGAGACAGAGAGAAAGCACGCACATGTGTATGAACAAACGGGGAGGGGCAGAGGAAGAGGTTGGCAAGCAGACTCTCTACTGAGCGGGGAGCCTGCGGCCATGACCGGAGCTGAAACGAGAGTCGGCTGCCCAACCAAGCGAGCCACCCAGGTGCCCCTATTTCTTTTTTTTTTTTTTTTTAAGATTTTATTTATTTATTTGACAGACAGAGATCACAAGTAGGCAGAGAGGCAGGCAGAGAGAAGGGGGGAAGCAGAGAGCCCGATGCGGGGCTCAATCCCAGGACTCTGGGATCATGACCTGAGCCGAAGGCAGAGGCTTTAACCCACGGAGCCACCCAGGCGCCCCTCTATTTTGCCTTAATTTTTAAAGGACATTGTTGATCTAGAAATACGGTTGGATTCTTTTAATCGAGGACTTTAAAGAAGTTGCACTGACTCCAGGCCTCGGAGGTCCTTCATTCTTGGTTCTCCTTTATCAACCGTGATGATTGGTTGGGGTTACCCTAGCTGTGGTTTTCTTTGTATTTAGCCTCCTCAGAGTTCGTTGAATTTATTCAATTTTTAAATTCACGTCTCTTGCCAAATTTGGGAGATATTTTGGTCACTAAGCCTTCAAATATTTTTCTGCTCCTGGTCTCTCTTTTTACCTATTTGTTGGAATTTTTGTTATTGTTCCATAGATCACTGACCTTTTGTACATTTTGAAGTCCATTTTTCTGCTCTTCAGAGAAGATAACATCTTCAAGTTTATGAGCCTTTCCTATCATCTCCAACTGGCTGTGAACATTGCCTAGTAATTTTTTTTCAGATACTGTATTGTCAATCTTAGAATTTTCATATTTCATTAGTTACTATTTTCTACTGAGAGTTCTTATGTTTTCATTTGATATGAACACATTTTTCCTTTAATAATTTTTTGGATTATATCTGGGATATTGCGATAGATACATTGCAGAGATTCTGGATTCTGTTATATTCCTCTTTAGAGTATTGGTTTTTTTAAAAATAGGTAGTTATGTTGCGAGGATTGAGACAGACTGCAAACTCTGTCTGCCTGGCAGAGGGCAGTAGCTGTGGCCGTGCTGTCCTACACGTGGGAAGTTTAGGACTGTGAAGAACATGTACACGGAGAAAGAAGGCCCCCCTTGGCAGTCCCCTCTCTGGAGTCCAGGCCTTTGCTCTTTAGCTGCTGTGGTAGCTCTATAGGCTGTCCTCTGGCACTGCAGGTCATTATGACCTTAAGGGTTTCTGTCTGCTGCAGCTGCCCTGTGTGGTGCAGAAAGCTGTACAGATACTACACTCTTTTGTGTCTTTCTCTTCTTGGAGCTGTTGTTCCCCCTCTAGTTTCTGCCTGCTTTTCATTTCTGTCTTGCCCGATTTCCACAAACGATCTGCTGCAGAGTTGATCTGATTGGAGCTGCTCCAACACTGCTGGAAGTAGGATCCCCTCAATGTACCATGTGCAGTGTTGCCGAGTGGTTCTCTAGGAGCCACGTGCACGTCCTTGACCAATGACCATCTGCAGAAACGAGTGCTCTTCCCATTGCCTCCTCCCTCCTCTGTCCTATCGTTTTCATAGATTTTGCTTTTTGTCTTGCTGTAAATCCAGCAGACACATCTCAAACTGTCCATATTTATTTATATTTTCTTACATGTTTACCCTTCATTTTTCAAAGTTCCCTGCTTCCACCTGGGATGACCATCTTAGCCTGAAGATCTCTCTTTGCTATTGTCATTTAGTCTTTGGTAATGAATTGTTCAAGTTTGATTTTCTAAAAAGACATCTTGACTTTCCCATCATTTTTGAAGAATATTTGACAGAGTATAAGAACCCAGATTTCATCTTAAAGTATCTTTATTGTCTTCTGGCTTCTAACCTCTGTTGAGAAGTCAGCTGTCAGTCTTACTGCTTTTCTTTTAAAAGGGATGCATCTCTTTTGTCTGGCTGCTGAGAATGCCTCTCTTCGTGTTTAATCTTCACCTGTGATGTGCCTGGGTGTGGCTTTCTTTGTATTTACTTTGTCTAGGGCTCCCTAAGCTTCTGGAATCTGTTTATTGATGTCTTTTTTTTTTTTAAGATTTTATTTATTTATTTGAGAGAGAGGCAGTGAGAGAGCATGAGCGAGGAGAAGGTCAGAGGGAGAAGCAGACTCCCCGTGGAGCCGGGAGCCCGATGCGGGACTCAACCCCGGGTCTCCAGGATCATGACCCAAGCCGAAGGCGGTCGTCCAACCAACTGAGCCACCCAGGCGTCCCTGTTTATTGATGTCTTTAATCAGATTTGGAAAATCCCTGGCTGTCAACATTATTTCTGTAGATTTGGCTTCTTTCTCGTTCTCCCCTCCTCCTGGGCCTCCAATCACACAGATGTCAGGATTTTGATTCTGTCCCACATGCCTCAGATACACTCTTCTTCTCCCATCCCCTTTTCTCTTTGTTCCAGTTTGTATTACTTCCTCTTAACTTGTGTTCGTGTTCCCAGATTCTGTCTTCTGCTGTTAAGCTCATTTGTATAGTGCAGTGGTGGTGAGCTGGCCGTGAGATTGTGTGCATGGCAGGGGAGTTCTGAAGTTGCGAGTTCACTTTAGTAATTGCTGCAGGCCGGCTCCGGTGAGCCACTCTTCCTGCAGCAGGACGGTTTTGGTGGATTCAGGGCACTTGATCTGCAGGATTTTCCCGCCCTCTGAATATATTGTTCCCTGTCCTCTGGCCTCCACTCTTTTCAGCTGGAAGTTACTTTCACTGTCCCCTTGTATGTATGTTTCTCTTGTGGTTTTCAAGATCGTTTACTTTTCTTTGCATTTCAGTGGTTTTGACGTTTCTAAGTGTGATTGCCTTTGGCTTATCTTACTTGATTGTTGAACATCCTGGAAGTTACACTGATGTCTGTCACCCAAGCCTTTGCCCAGTGTCCTCATGTAGCGCTCTGCTCACCCCCTCGTCCTCTGGGGCTCGCCGCACCCCCACCAGTCAGCACACGCACTGCTGCTCCACTGGCCTCACGGGCCCTGGTTTCACCATTCTTCTCTCTGATCGTCAGATGCTTTTTATCTCCAGGTCGCTTGTCTCCTCTGTTATCCGTGTCTGCTGTTGGTCCCTCTGGTGCACTTTTCTTCCCGGGCTTCGTATTTTCAACTCTAAGACTGCTGTTTGGTTCTTTCTTAGAATTTCTGTTTTTGTTGACATTCTAGACTTGTTGAGTCATTTTACCATGTTTTCCTTTAATTTTTTAAACGTGGTTTTCTGTGTTCCTTTGAACATATTTGTGACTCCTTCGAAGCTGTCTGCTTCCTGCAGTATCTGAACTGACGTAAGCTTGTTTCCTGAGTGTGGGGCACAGGTGCCTTTCCTTCATATCCCTTTGAGGGGTTTTTGTCATTGCGAGCAGGCACTTTAGGTGACGCGGTGACTTTGCGCCCCCACTTCGGCCGGTTTTCCTGCATCCCCTCATTTGTTCACTCACTTTTGTGACCTGAGCTTAGTCTGTGCGATCTGCCTTCCCTGCAGGCTTTTTCCAAAATAAATTGCAGACGTCTGTCCATCTGCCCCAAATCCTCAATAAGTCTTCATGTTTTTCTTTAATATGCAAACAATTTTCTCTGCCTGTCGATTCCACGGAAGAGAGTATGAAGTTCTGGGCTTTCCTCTTGCGTGCAGGGAATGTGACCTCGCTGAAAGCACTGAACCTGAGTCACTGCCCTCTGGAGTTCCGTGCTCCGCTTGTGGTGCAGAAGGGACTGCGTGCGATCCTGGCCTTCCTGCAGATCTATGCTGCCCAGCACTCTGCCCTCCAAGATTTAACTTCTCAAGGTTTGTGGGACAAGGGCCGCAACAAACAGCACTAACACTGAAGTTAGCGCTTCTGAAAGGCAGGACTAGGGAGGCTGTCTCGTCCCTAATGATGTCACAAGGAGTACACGGGGCCTCCCATGTCCTCTGCGGGACTCACACTCACACTGTGTTCAGGTGTCTGCTGTGTCTTTTCTTGGTTCTGTGTTTGGGTTTCCATTCTCAGTGCCCATGACAGAGCCCGTTGGGGGGTGAGTGAGCATCGCAGTCACGCTTAGACGAAGTAGAGATCCGAGAGAATTATACCTGAATGCTTACGAAAAGTAAGTATTCCAAATGTTTACTTCGGAATATAGTTATATATGTGACCTAGTCAAACCATGTAAATAATTAGTCCACCTCGGTAATGTAAGGAACACCCAAAGTGATTAGACTTGCTCAAATCATCTTCATCCAAAATCCAA
The DNA here is from genome assembly GCA_004024625.1 of Mellivora capensis. NCBI lineage: Eukaryota > Metazoa > Chordata > Mammalia > Carnivora > Mustelidae > Mellivora > Mellivora capensis. The sequence continues at coordinate 14,074 of PISX010018812.1, read as the reverse complement.
ACAAATGGCCCCTGCATGCCCACTTTTAAACACTGATTGTATTCGCAAAGTGTGTTGGTTTGTGTCCCCAGAGCTGCTCCCAAGTCAGGGGTCAACGGCCAGTAACTGACTGGGGAGGAGATCCCAGGGGGCAGCGTGGAGGCTGAGGCAGGGGAGATGGGGAGGGGAGGAAGCCAGCATGGTGGGGAGTGGGGCAGATATGGCCTGGACCAGCGCTTGGTCCTGCTGGCTGCCACGTGAAGCAGAAGCCCCACGGGGCCTCCACGGTCACACGTAGCCTCTTGGGTGCCGTCCACGTTGACCGGGTCAGGACTGGTGATCTACAAGGTGACACTTGTCAAGGGCCACTGCTGAATTCAGGTCCAGGAGTTCCTCCCAGCAGAGCGAGGGAGTAGGGCACATGTGCCGCGGGACTGGCATCACTTGGTTGAGTTGAGGGCTTCCCTGGGGGCTGGCGCCCAGGTCTCCAGCCCTGCAGGAAGTGAGGCCAGCAGGCTCTGGAATGGTGAAGGCCAAGGGCCTGTGGCGGCCCCAGCGGTCAGCTCATGTACCTGTTTCTAGGAACCGTGAGTCTCCTTGTTTCCCAGAGAGCGCACTAGCCTGACCCCTTAATTGCGGATCAGAATCCACTGCCATCACTCAGAAACCCAAAGCCAGGAAGGAGTCTACGTCAGCATGACCTGTGCTGATTCTCTCCGGTGAGGGTGGGGGGAGCTGCCGTGGGAGGCTGGGGCTACTTGTCTGGAGCTGGTCCAGAGCTGGTCCAGAGCTGGTCCAGAGCTGGTCCGTTTAAGAGGGGACCTTTGAGCCTAGTCCTAAAGGCAGGAGTATTCCTGGTGAATTTTCTTTCAGGTAATTTATCTAGAGATAAAAGTGTGTAAAGTTACCAAAAGTATTCCAAAGAGAAACAGTAGGCATATGGGCTAAAAATTGGTAAGAAATAAAGATATTAAAAGATCTAGGGTGGGAGGGAAATAAAGGTTTGTTTATTTACATAGATTTATACGGAGCAGGAGGAGCCTTCCCCGCCCCTCCCAGGCCTTCCCTGCAGAGAGAGCTGGTCACTGGGTCTGTGTGGTTCTGGGGAGCTGGTGTCCATGTCCAGTCTACGACAGGGACGTTTGGTCCTCTTGGTGATTCCGCCAGTTACAACGATGAACCTAAGTGAGCTGCTGCTGCCCTCGTTGTATTTATCTGACGAGGAGACTGTGCCCGACGAAGACGCCATTCGTTCCTGGGAAGCGTCCTTTTCCCCGCCTGTCGAGAAGCTGGACCTGAGTGAGCTGAGGAGGTCTGCCGACTCCTCGGAAGACTGGCCGGGTGAGGAGGAGATCAGGCGCTTCTGGAAGCTGAGGCAGGAGATCGTCGAGCAGGAGCGAGCAGACCTGCTTGAAAACCAGCTCTTACCACTGGAGCTGCCCCCAACCCTCAGGGCAGCGTTCAACGCGAGGGAGAGAGAGCATTCCAGCCCGAGACACGCGTTCAGGTAAAATTTAGAAGCTGTGGCGTGTTTTCGGATCTTTCCAGAGTTGTAATGTGAGTTTGCAGTTAACTTCTCGGACGCCAGGCTGTGCACGCCGAGCCTGGCTTGGGCTGGTGGTTACCCAGAGCGTGGACCCCACAGTGGGGCTCACGCAAGAGAAAACCCCGTGTGTGTGTGTGTGTCTGTGCGCACGCAAGCGTGGACGTAAATGTAAAGGGAGTATTTACCGGTGAATGTAGACCATGTATTCCCGGGGGGGGGGGGGAGGCATCCCCGTGGGGATAAGGGTTGGGGGCGGGAGCAGGGGCGGGGACCGCAGAACCCTCGTGCTTGCTCTGGCTCATGGCACCGCACAGCTGAGCCCTGTGGACACAAGGACGCGTGTCCGGCATGTCTGTGGGGTCCAGCTTTGTGGACGGGCTCTTTGGACGGGTGAGCGTACGCGGTCAGGGGCCGAGCCGCAGGGAGAAGCGGACGGAAACCTCGCATTTACTGTGCGGGAGGTGTTTGGGGCTTATCAGACTGTTCTTTCCCCGGTTCTGGGGCTTGAAAATTCTGTCAAGTCTGATTAACGGGTGACCATCTCGAAAGCAGTAGAAGCATGTGAGGTGGGCGCCCAGCTGTGACGCAGCCTTGACAGTCCCACGCCTGCCGCGTAGAAACCTCTCCCTCCCCGTCCTCCCCTGGTCATGGATCTGCTTCTGAACAAGGCCTGGAGCTCGTCCTGCTGAGTCCCGGCTGCCCAGCCCAAGCGCCCCGGGGTTCTGCGGGTGTTTCAGACTCGAAGCCGGCCCGCAGCCCCTGGAGCAGGGCACCCAGGCTGTGGGGCCCTGGGCGGGCAGTCCCGTCATGCCGTCTGTCCCCGCTGGCCCTGCTTGTACACGGTGCATGTTGTGTTCTAGCATGGGCCCTCCGAGGGCGAGTGTGCATCGCCGGGGCTGGGGCTATAGGAAGAAGCTGCCCTCCGTCAGGAGTGTCCTGCCAGCCCTGGCACCATCGCGGCAGCGCGCTGGGCTTCCCCCCAGGAGACCAGGGCTGCGGCCGTCCGTGAGCACCGGGAGAAGCAGGTGGCGACGGGGCAGCGGAGACGAGTGCTTGTCTGCACGGCTGTCGCCCTGCTCCCGCGGGGGCCCGGGGGCTGCTGGCGACGGCTCCTCTGGGGAAGGGTCGGCTTCTGCTCTTCGTCTGGCTTGGTCTCGGGCCGCCGTGGACACGGGCCTCGGGCCGCCATGGCTCCGTGTCCTCTCCACCCCGCCTGCTGTCTTTTTCTCTGGCTTCTTACTTCCTTAGCCCCTCTTCCCCTCCTGCCCGTCACCCGGCTCTCAGGTCTGCTCTAAGGAAAGGTCCGCGCTACAGATGTGCGCTCAGAGACAGCCCACTCTTGTCCCGCCTCACGGGCCATGTCGCTGGCTGCGGCCATCTGGTCTGCCCCGTAGGAGCCCAGCTGGGGCCTGTCCTCCCGCTCTGCCGACCACCCATCTCCCCTGAGCGCTGGGCCCCGGGAGGCCGTCCAGTGTGGACCGCGTCCACAGCCCCCCAGGGCCCCTCTCCTGGCTGGGTTTGGCCAGAGGGGGCCCCAGCGGGACTGGAGAGGAGGGAGAGAGGGGGACAGGGTCTTTCTCCCCCGGTGCCTCCCTGTGAGTCCACCTGAGACCCTCCTCCTGGGGCTTGGGGTGGCTGCGGCCCCCATTCCTGCCCTGGGCTCCTGCTCTGGCCCTGGGGGCCGTCCACCGCTGCCCTGTGAACAGACCTTCCTCAGCCCTAAAATCATCCCGCGTGAGCATGTTTTCTCTCAGGACCCTGATAGGGACAGATTTGCTGGCAAACGCAGTGTGTCAGCGGCGCACCTGCCTGGTCCCCACCCCAGAAGACACGCTGTCCAGGGGATCCAGTCCCTTCTGTGGCAGGAGGGAGCACTCGGGCCCTCAGAGCTGCAGGGCTTCCCGGGGCTCCCAGCCCTGGGCTGTCGTCCTTGTGCGGGGATGCATCCCACGGGGGGTGACCCTCAGGGGTGTATGTGTGTGTGTGTGTGTGTTGCACTGGGAATCCTCGCCAACCTGTCAGGGTCACGCCGGGCCACAGGTGCTGGGCCGCCACCCAGCCTGAGCTTAGGCCATCCCCCTGAGAACCCCCAAAGAGGCCCTTGGCAGGAGTCCGGGCTCGAGGGCAGACAGGTCCTGCTGCTTCACCCCAAGCTCACACGGCTTTGCAGGGCGGGTCTGCAGATGGGCACACCCGTGTCTGGGCTTGCGATGGAGGCCTCCTAGGGCAAATGCACGGACTTGACCCTGACCGCCAGGGCGCCAGCCCTCCCCTCACCGTGCTGCTCCCTTTCCGTGCTGCAGGTGCACCCCCTCCTCCCTCACTGTGCCCCCTTTCTTCATGGCATTTCGTGACAGTGGCCGCCCCAGCACCTGCCCATGTGGCATCTCTGTCCCTCCCGGCCCAGCCTGTGGTCCAGACAGCACACGGGACAGTGTGCAGGGCGCTGGCACTTGGGGAAACGCTGGCCACGGCGGGATGCAGGGGGCAGGGAGTCCGCTTGCCCAACAGCATGGCCGGCTTGGGCACTGCCCGCAGTGCCGCACTCCTCCGTGGAAAGAAGCTCTTGAATTCAAGGGCAGGGGAACGCTATTTGGTTTCCCTGCCGTCGGCCTGAGATGATGTTCCGTGGCCTCCTTGGTGGCCGCGGGCAGAGTGCTGTCCTGTGGCTCTGTTCGACTCAGCACGGCCTGCGGGCCACCGTCACACCACCTAAGAACCTCACCCCGGGGACCTCGCAAAGGCTGGGTCCCTTCCGTCTCATTTCACCAAGACGCTCAGAGGGAGGCCTTGTGTCCAGGGTCACAGCGAGGGGTACGGCCGTGGAGAGTCGCGCCTGGATTTGGAGCTTTGGTGGTGGAGCAGTGGAGAGCCCGGCTCGGCTGAGGCAGGGGCTCAGGAACCCCTGGGAAGGCGCAGCAGCGTGCGTGCAGGAGGGGAAGGCGGGGGACCCCCGAGTGTGCTTTTATGTTCAGTTCAGAAATTTCACAAACGTCTGGTGCTCAGCCTCACCTCTGAGCTGCGGGGGTGCTGTTGCTGGGAGGCCCGGTGCAGGGGTAGAAGGGTGACGGCGCAGGGGAGGGGAGGTCACCGTGCAGGGGGACAGGGAGGTCCTGGTGCAGGGGCAGGGAGGGGACCATGAAGGTCTTTGACACCCGAGCTGGTAGCCAGAACCCGGCGTGTTCTCTGGGGGCAGGGTCCTGAAGCCACTGCTGGCAGGGGCTGGGGGTCCTGTTTCGGGCTATGCCGCTAAGGTGCCGCGTATCCCCCCCACCCAGAGACGAGCGAGTGCTGCGGGAGTTGCGGGAGCACAGACCAGGAGGACGGCGGAGGAGGCGCCGAGCGAGGCCCTGCCTCCGTGGTGGAGTCTGATACGGGGCTGGGGGGGAGGGGTCCTGTCCAGCCCTGGGGCATGGTGGTCCCTGCTATGCAGACGGAGCCTGAGGCCAGAGAACAAGCAGACCCCCTGCGGCCCAGCCACCTCCTGCTGGCCCTCTGACCGGACTGTGTCCTTCCCGTGTGAGGAGTCGGGTCTCTGGCCGGTGGAGGGGAGGGGACGAGTACCCCCACCCTAAGGCTGAGGCACACCGCAGTGTCCTTTTGGGGGTCCTGGCCTGGGGTCTCAGCCTGGGGGTCAGGGCAGGGGGCTGCACGGCCGTCCCCTCTGTGCCTGCACGCCAGCTTCCAGGTTGTATGGGGCACACTCCACCCTGAGTGCGCGTGTCTCCCCGTATCTCCCCAGACCCCCCACGGGTCTGAACGCAGGCAGCGGGGGCACCCAGCTAGCTCCCTCCCCGGTGAGCCCCTGGGGTGGCTTCAACCCTGTCCTGTAGGAGACAACACCTGCTCGCGACCACCCCATGTCTGTGCTGTCGTCCTCTGGGTGGAGGTCACTGTGGCGGGCAGCAAAGTTGTTTTGTCCACGTAGCCACCCCCACCCCAGCTCTCGCTCCCGCACAGACCGCCGCCCACGGGAGGGCCGCCGGGTTTGCCGGGACAGCCTGCCCCGGTCCCGGGTCCGCCCGCCTTGCCCTTCCAGGCACATAGACTAGCTGTGTTGTCGGGCGGTTTCTACGACTGGCCTGAGGCTTCGCATCTCGCCGAGAATAGCACAGAGGGGCCGTCCTTTCTCTCCGCACGGCGCGCCGGGGCTCATGGTGTCCATCCACCTGTTCCCCGTGTGGGGGTCTGCGTCCCCTTAGCCCATTGTTGGGGGACGCTGGGCGGTGTGCAGAGGCGTCCCCACGCCCTTCCTCCCGCTGTCCTCTAGGCGGGCTCTGGTCTGCCGCAGGCGCCCAGGCTTGCGCCTTCCCCCCAGGAACGTCTGTGCTGAGTGATGCCGCCTCGCCTTGCCTGTGGCCTTTGCCCGTTTAAACAAAGCGATGGATTGACCCGCAAGCAGGGTACTGGGGGGACACGTGTGTTTCGGAAGCCGGTGGGGTCGGGGTCCTGGATCCTGCCTTCGTGGCCCAGGCCCAGGGTCCTCAGAGCGCCAGGCGGGGCTGGGACTGCGGCCTTTCCCACGGAATCCGCTCGCTCGCTCCGTTACCTGCACTCGTGCACAGGGGGCCTTTCCCGGGAGACAGGAGACCCTTTGGTTCTCAGACTCGTCCTGGACCCAAACCCCTCGTCTCTGGAAACTGTTAGAGCAACGGCAAAGCCAAAGCAACTTGGAAGGAGAGCACGCTTCCCACCCTTCACCTTGTGCCCGCGCTGGGGGCGGGCTGCCCTCTGCTCCTGCCCGGTGCGCACGCCGCTGCTGCTGCGGGGTCTCTGCAGTCCGTGTCCCGTCCCCTGTGTCCCACAAGACCCACGTCTCGCCATCTCCAGGACACACTTGGCAGGCAGACGCCCTGAAGAGCATCTTCAGAGCTTCGTTATTGCAAAAAGTTGGACACTTGGGGAAGCAGGAGAGGGGCTTGGCCCTAAGCACCCCAGTTACGGGTTACCCCTGTGGCCCCCAGGAAGGACGAGTTGGCCTGGTACCTACCGGCTGGAGTTTCTCCAAGTTCCTACCAGTTTAAATAGCCCAGGTGGAGACAGCGGAGACTCACGCTGGTCTCTTGAGAGCGTGTGCTGTGGCCTGATGAGGACACCTGTGTCCCTTGTCCCCACAAGGCTGTGACACCCCGTGGGACCAGGGCTGCTGGCGTGTCTCCTTATTCATAACAAGACCCGGGGAGCACAGCTGAGTCTCTGCACGTGGGGGTCTCAGGGTGGGGCCCTAGTGGCCTGGCCCCGTGACTGGTCACTGGAGTGGCGCTGCGGCTCCGTGCCTGTCCCAGGGCCTCACTCTGTGTGGCGCGTCCGGAAGCTGTTCCTCAGTTAGAGCCTCTGGGACGGGTCAGTGCGCGTGAGCGGGTGTGTCCGAGTGGGGTGGTAGGAGCCCTGCTTGGCCGGTGGTCAGCCGGCAGCACAGGGGCAGCCCGGCCTGAGGGACCGAGCTCTGCTCCTGGGGGGCCTGCGCCGCCCTCTGGGGCCAGTGTCAGGATGGAGCTGGGCTGTGGGCTGCTGGCTGGAGTGTTGCCCCGCGAGCTAGAAGCCAGCCCACGGTGGGCACGGAGGTAAGGGTTCCGGGAGCCGTGGGAGCTGAGCCCGGAGAGAGCGCCCAGCTGCTGGCCTCCGCACAGGGCATGCTCTCATCCGAGCTGACCAGCACCTGCCCCAGGGGCCGCCGCCCCGCTGCGTCCTTGCCCACACAGGAGGCCCTCGCCTTGCCGAGGCTACAACACACTTGACCGCGTTGATGGGAATTTCCAAGCATGTGGGATAGAGGAGGGTGACGCGAGGGCCAGGTGCCTCGTGGGGTTCTACAGACCCTCTCCCTACCCCGCAGCCGAGAGAGTTAGACCCACGAGTCCTGTCATTGCCCCTGCAGACACTTAGTATGTGCCCTTCAGGGACCAGGACTCTCAGCACGACCACAACACAGGACCGCTGCCAAGAGCCATTAGGAAATAAATGCTTCCAGACCACCCATGCCCAGCTGGCCCATGCCCAGTGCTGCCATGTACCACCGGGCCAGTCTCAGCTCCTGCCCTGCCCTCCCCGAGCCCGCTGGCTCCACTCCCAGCCCAGGGCCTGCACCCCATTGTCACCCAGGTCCTGCCCGGAAATAGGACTCTGCACATGCCCAGCTGTCCTTTCTCAGCCCCGCCCAGGGCTCCCCAGCTCTGCTGGTGGGGAGCCCTGCTAGCTGTGGGGTGGGAGCATTCTGGCCTCCCCCTCGCCCTCCCATGCACCCCTTCCTACCCCGACCTTGCCAAGCCTGACTGCTCCTCTGGGCTTTACCACTCACTTAGCAGGTGACCTTGAGAAGAGAGAGGCCACCAGATGGGCCAGTAACCCCCCACACTTGCCCTGGTTGTGTCCTCCACCGGCAGAGCCCGGACTTCTGCCAGCTGCCCCCTCTGTGGCCCCACGTCTGTTGCCCCTAGCCTACCAGGCACTTTGCTGTGGCACACAGACCCCCTTCCTTCCACCAGCTTCGCCTGAGACCCAAGGCCAGGGTCTGGGCCGGGCAGCATTCTGCAGGGAGCCTCACTGCCTAGGCCCTCCCTTGGTGCCCCCAGCTCCTGGAGGGAGACGTGCTCTCTGCCCCCACTAGCCCCTCTCTCCTGGATTCTCCCCTGACCACCTCATTGTCAGGCCCAGCGAGAAGCAGCTGTTTTTGTTCTGCTCAGGTCGGGTGTCCCCAAGGTGCCAGCCTGTCTCTCCTCTCAAGGCTGCGGGATTTCATCCATCCTGTTGGAGTCCCTGCTCTCGGCCCTTGGGGGCGCGTGCCCACAGGGCGGATCGCTGGAGCTAAATTCTTGCAGGTTAGCTCTAGCTGGAAATACGACTCCCATGACGTTCTGTGAGGTCACCGTGCTGCAGAGCTGGGAACCACGAGACACTGAACACAATCACCGTTGCGTTTTCCAGCCTGGAAACTGAGGAGTGTTTGTATCATCTGGAACGACATGAAGTTTTGTAAATCGGAAATACAGAAGCTCTGGGACTGATGACGGAAAATTTTAGGTTCATTAAAATGATATTTCTAGATGGACTGAAAATACCATAAAGTCAAAAGATAGAGGAACATATTTGTAACAGAGACAAAAGCTATTATCTATGAAGAGTGACTACAAGTAGACTTTTAAATTAAAGAATCTGGTAGAAAAGTGGGCAAGGGGCAGTCCCCAGAAGGGGAAAGCTGCTGGTGGCAGGACGGAGGCTCAGCCGGCTCAGGCTCCCTCGCACAGGGACACACGCCTGCGGGTCGCGCTGTCCTCTGCCAGGTGGTGGCCTCCCAGTGAAAGCCCTGCGCGTCCTCCCCAAGACGTGGCTGCATCAGGCTCTGTGCCGTCCTCCCACCCCCGCAGAGGGGCTGAGGGCCGGCAGGGAAGGGGCGGGACAGGGCACCACCCACCCACCTTGTTTCCCACCCGGCCCCTAGTCCTTGCTCTCGGCAGAGGCCTGGGGATCTGGAAAGTCTTTTCCAGACTTTACAGCTGGTACAACGTGGCTGGGGCTTCTTTCCGAGTGATGTACTTTTATGTTAAACAAAATGAAGTTGTGTGTCAGACTTTGAAAAGCACTTGGTGAATTTACGTTTGTTCTTTTCTTCCTGTTGGAATAACGTTTCGGAAAGTCCTCATTATGTGAAAGTGGGTCAGCTCCTGCTCTCCTCTCTGCCCCCCGCCCCGGGGGGTTTAAGCATCTTCTAAGGGTCAGGCGTGTGACGACCAGACAGACCAGGTGTCCGTAATCCACTTAGAGCTGCCGCGCTCGTGAGGCCACTGCGGGCACAGTCTGGGTAAGCGCCACACTGATCCCACTTAGACGCCTACTGGAGGCGGCCCCCGGAAGGCCAGAGCCCACCCTGCCCTTCTCCATGCCCCTGCACTTGCCCTGTCCTTCCCCTGCCCCACTTTCTGACACCCGAAGGGGTGTGCCTCCGCAGAGGCGGGCCCACAGACACGCAGGTGCACACGCAGATCCCCGGGCACAGGTGCGCACACGCAAGTGCACATGGGCACATGTACACACAGGTATACACACAGGTGCACACGTGCGTGCATGCACACACACACACACAGGTCTGAGCCCCTGTGGTGGGGAGAGATCAGTCTTGCTCTCAGACTTCACCCCCGGGAGTGGGGGGAATATTCGAGATCTCTCACTCTCCACCTGTGTCCCGTGGATGCTGCAGGTTTTCACTTGGAATCGTAGTGTGCTGTGACCCAAAAAGCCAACACTGAAGCACTGCTCTTGGGTTTTCAACATTTATTTGTGTGGGTGCATGATGTCATTGATCTAAGAGCTGTGAACTTGTGACACGGGCTCTGCAAGGACGCGACTTCCCTTCCCTCCACCTGTCAGCAGTGGGCGAGCACTTGCACTAGCTTGAAACTCAGCAGCCGAAAACAGAGCTGCATCCGTGGGAGAGACTTGGGGCCTATCGTACACGTGACCGAACTTTGGGCAGGGATCCACTTCCTGGCCCTCCCGGCATCCCCGCGCCTGCCACCTTGCTCTCCCATGGCCCACATCTGGCCGACCTGGGGCAGGAGTGGGTGGCGCGTGGCTTCCTCGAGACAGCTGCCAGTGGAGGAAGGATGAGCACCGCCGGGCACCTGGCTCTGTGTGGACGGCAGTGCTCCCTCAGATTCCTGAAAACATCTGATATTTTCCCAGGTGGGCTCAAAGATTCCCTTTGCCGTGGATTTGATAATGAGAAAATGCCAGCAAATCCATCTGGAAAAATGAGGTCAAGCAAAGAGAATTCATCAAAAGGAAGTAAAGACAGGAGGTTGGTACCCAGGGTCCAAGTTACGCAGATGCCCCCACCATGCAGTGCTCATGGGCAGCTGCCGAGGGCCCGGCCACCTGCCTGCTCCGGGAAGTGGGGGTGGTCCCTACGCTCCCCCGCAGGGAACAGCAGCTGCTGGGGGGCCTGCATCTCTGTCGTCACCTGTGTTCACGCTTCGGGGGTGTGCTCGCTCAGCCCCAATGCCGACCTAGCGTCGGGCCCCCGGGAATGCCCACTGAGCCCCTCACCCGTCCCCAGCTGCTGCGAGGCGCTGTTGGCATGGTGACCCACCCGAACTAAACCTGTGTGTGCGCGCGTGTGCATCTTGCCAAGGAACTGCTCACTTCTTGCCTCTGCACACAAGGCACTGAGCTGTGATTCCACCGCTCTGCACCCAGCACCACCCCTCAGGCATGCTGGGGAGCCACGGGCAGACAGGAACACTGCTGGAAGACCCTGGGGCTTCCACACCATCTCCTGGGCCCCTCTTGCTTCCCCAGCTGCTTCCTTCTGACCTGCACCAGCCGCGCTCTGGACGCCAAAAGCCTGAGTGGAAGTGAGCCGTGGGTGGGGGGCTTGCCAGGGGACCGCCTGACCGCCCGGCCTGCATGTGCTGTCACCGCCCACCGCTGTGTGTACCAGTGCTCTGCAGACCAGGTGCGAGAGGCCTGTGACACGGGAACTGCAAAGGGCTGTTCTTTTCTGGGGACCTATGCATCCTTCGTGCCTAGAACGCTTGGGGACAGTCTTGCCGGTCCGCACATGGGATGAACCTCCAGCCACGTGGAATGATTTAGATGAACACGGACAGCAAACGTCCCCTCACAGCTCCTGAGTGTCACTGTCAGAAAGCCCCGGCCTCTGACCATCCTGTAGTCGGGGTCAGAGGTGTGGACACTCAGGGTCTCTGTGGGGCAGGGCTGGGGAGCTGCTGGGAGGAGCTTGCCAAGCCAGCACAGACCCTGCTGCAGGGGTGGGGCCGGGCCTTCAGGGAGGGACCGGCCGAGGGGGAGCTGGTTGCATTCCCAGCAGACTCAGTGGCGACTCCAAGGCCAGGGTGCACGCCGGGCACTGCTGCCCCCCCCACACGCCCTTCCAGACTGCTCTGCCCTCTAAGCGTCCTTGTATTTAAAGGCAAGAATATGTATTATCCAAATCCCTGATGTTGGCTGAGCAAGTGCGTCTAAAATCCTGGTCTAATACGTCCTGTTTAAGGATTTGCTACAGCTCTGTGTTTCCTATGAAAACAGACCTTCCCCTGCGTGTGGCTTTCTGAACATGTCGTTTCTCACCTGGACTTGAAGCTGACAACACAGTGTGTGTTCTCGCCGCTTCTAAACACCTAGGCCTGTCCGAGCTGCTGCCTGGAGGGGAGCAGGTGGCCTCTCGTGGCCTCTCGTGGCCCCACCGTCACTGCGTCGTCGCGCGTCATGACCGATCCTGAGCCCCGGGACCACAGTGTGGCCTGGAGAGAAAAGCAAAATGCTCCCTCCCCTGCTGGGAGAGGAGTTGCTGAGACTTGACGTGTAAAATCCTCTCCTTCACCCTTTGTTTCCCCAGTGCCTTCCGAGAGGGGTGTCCAGAGGAAAACCTGAAACCGCAGGTTCAGAAGGCGCACGAGCGCAGAGGAGGGTTTCAGGGGGTGGAGCCCCTCAAGGAAATCGGGCCAGCCGCACAGGATTGGGAGGTTGTGAGTATTTGTTGGCCATGTGTAAAAATAAACTGTTCTGGGAAGAGTCTGGGAATGTGCCACACCTTTTTAGAGCTCATGTTCTCTCTGATCACGGGACCATTTACCAGCGTGCCCGGGGTCCTGGTTCGAGGACAGGGGAGTGTTTCCGCGGCAACCCAGCCCACAGATGCGTCACGCCACCACATGAGCAGTGGAGACGATGGGGACTTCGTGCCCAGCAGAGCCTGGCGGGGCCATGAGAGGCTGCGGTCAGGCCACAGGCTCGCCGGTGCTGGTGCGGTGCGGAGGCTGGCCTCTTCTCAGGCAGCCGCTGGCCGTGTGCATCCGTCCACAGGTCCCGGTAGGCGCCTGCTGTGTGTGCAGAAGGGGTCGGGGTCATGAGAGTGACGGTAACTTCCTGCCCTGAACGATGCAGTTACCTTCCCAGGTGCTCCCTCGCTAGAGTGACCGACTCAGAGAGTCTGTGTGGGCTGGCCCGGATGCTTCCCACGGGTACAGGAGAGCCAGCCTGCTCTCCCCGGCCCCCCGCGCTCTGGCCTGTGAGTCTCACCCCAGATGCAGTGGCTCCGCACCGAAGCTGCCCGCAGAGCCGTCCCCACAGCCCGTCGGAGGGCTCCATTGTCACCTGTCTCCGTGGGCCTGGGGTGGGACAGGGGAAGAGGGAAGAGGCCCTATGCAGGCAGAGGGCCTGGCCCATGCCATGGGGATCCCCCCATCAGACTCTCCCCTCCTCTCAGAATCTTTTCCTTCCCAGCCCAGAGAACTGTTCCTGCCCTCGGGTCAGCTTTATTCTCTCCAGATCTGTTGTCTACAGCTGTAACCACCTTCTCAAATGCCCCGAACCCGACCGACGGTTTCTAAGCGAAAGTCTGTTTGGTGTTGGGAGCAGCTCTGTGCTCACAAGCCTGACAACCTGACATGAAACGGACCAGTTCCCAGAAAGACACCACCTGCCAGAGCCCACACAGGAAGGACTAGATGATCTGAATGGACGGCCGGCCGTTAAAGAAGTTGAATCAGTAATAATTTTCCACTGGGTTCACTGGTGAATTCTATCAAACATTTAAGGAAGAAATTGTACCCACTCTCTATAATCTCTTCCAGAAAACACAGACAGAGGGAAAAAAATCACAAATCATTCCATGAAGCCAGCATTTCCCTGATATCAGAAAAGTGTCACGTGAACGTTGATGCAAAAATCCTCAAAACAATTAGCAAATGAAACTTAACGATATACAACAAGAATTAGACACCATGACCCAGTGCAGTTTATCCCAGGTGTGCAAGGGTGATTCAGCATTTGAAGGTGAATTTATATAACATTAAAGAAGAAAAATAACATGATTATGTCAGTGGATGCAGAAAGAAACATTTGACAAAACCAACACCTAGTTGTGATAAGAGCTTTTAGCAAACTAGGAAACGAGTGGAACTTCCTCGACTTCGTAAGGAACACACAGCTACAGTGAACATCATCCTTCGTGGTGAGAAACTAGAAACCACCCTTTCCCTGAAGGTCAGGAACAAGGCAGGGACATTGCTTCTGAACATCTTGCTCCAGCATCATACGGGAAGTCCTAGCTTTTGCAACAAGACGAGAAAGGTAAAAGATACACAGATTAAGAAGCAGGAGCTAAAACTGATTTTGTTTTCAAATGACATCATTGTCTATGTAGAAAACCCAAAAGAATTGACAAAATTTCCTGCAACTGAGAAGTGGTCATGGCAACGTTGCGGGGTCCAAGGTGAATATATAATAGCCAATTGCTCTCCAGTACATCCGCAAGTGAGTGGGATTTGAATTTAAGAACATTTACATTAGCACCTGGTGCTAGATACAAATCTAACAAAATATGTCAGGATCCATCTGAGAAAACAAAACTCTGATGCCAAAATCAAAGAACCAAGCGAGTGGAGAGGAATCCCATGTCCATGGATGGGGAGACCAGAGGCTCAACACCGTCCCTGTCAAGCTCCCAGCAAGCCGTGCTGCGGCTGCCGACAACCCGACGCTGACGGTTGGATGGACACACGGGCTCAGAACCACACGGACACTGAGGGG
>PISX010018811.1:0-39640 GCA_004024625.1 Mellivora capensis | reverse complement strand
TATGCCTCAATCAGAAAGGATGAATACCCAACTTTTGTAGCAACATGGACGGGACTGGAAGAGATTATGCTGAGTGAAATAAGTCAAGCAGAGAGAGTCAATTATCATATGGTTTCACTTTTTTGCAAAGCATAACAAATAACATAGAGGACATGGGGAGATGGAGAGGAGAAGGGAGTTGAGGGAAATTGGGGGGGAGATGAACCATAAGAGACTATGGACTCTGAAAAACAACCTGAGGGTTTTGAAGGGGCAGGGGGTGGGAGGTTGGGGCAGCCAGGTGGTCGGTATTATGGAGGGCACGCATTGCATGGAGCACTGGGTGTGGTGTAAAACTATGAATTCTTTTACGCTGAAAAGGAATGAAATAAAAAAAGAAAAAGTTCAGGAAAAAAATTAAAAAAAGAAAACAAATAAAGAAAAAATATTAAAAAAGAAAAAAATTATATATATTAGTCTGGTGACTAGAACAGGGTCACCCACTTAATTGTGTGGTATTTTGGTCTCTTAGAGGAAACTACCTCCCAAAATTTTAAAGAATGAAAAACGTATATAATGGTAAACACAATGAAGGGTTAGAATATGCCTATAAAGATGGAAAAAAAATTCTTTTTTTATTTCTAAAAAAAGGAGTTGATAAATTAAGTTGGTTGGGAGAATAAAGAAAAAGAAAGCGGAGAGAATTTGCTCAGGCTGGAGACTAGAACAAGCCCGGAGCTAGATTTAGGGCATATTTTGATCTACTAGAGGAAGTTGTACCCCAAATTTTTTAGAAGAAAAAAACCCCTTATGTGTATACAAAAAAATAAAGTTAAATACTATGAAGGATAATATATGACTATAATAATGAAAGTTCAAAAAAATTATTATTTTTTGGAAAGGTATTGTTAACATAAACTAGTTAAAAAATGTTAAAAAAGAAAAGGGTAAAAGTTAAAAAAAACTTAGCAGAAGAAGGAGAAAAAATAAAATTAAAGAAAAAATTAAATTAACTGCAGGACTAAAGAATCATAGGGAGAAAGCCATGAATTCCATGCTTTGCTTTCTCCTCCTCTGGAATTCCGCTGCTCTCCCTGGTAAGTGAACTTGGTCTTGGCTGGATGTCTTATTGATATTCTGGGGGAGGGGCCTGTTGTAGTGATTCTCAAGTGTCTTTGCCTGAGGCAGAATTGCACCGCCCTTACCAGGGGCCGGGCTAAGTAATCCGCTCAGTTTCGCTTTCGGGAGCTTTTGTTCCCTGAACGCTTTCCGTAGAGTTCCGGAGGATGGGAATGAAAATGGCGGCCTCCCAATCTCCGGCCCAGAGGAGCCGAGATTTTGGGGTCCCACACCTCAGTGTGCCCTCGGAGAAAAGCCCCAATCACTCCCGTCTCCCTGGCCTCTGGCTGTGCTCCGAGCTCACCCATCCTGCGACCGGTTCAAGGTAACCCCGAGCTGAGAGCTCACTCCTCGGCTCTGTCTCTGTGGCCGGCTTCCCCACTCTAATACCTGTGAGCTCTGTGACACTCAGACACCCCCAATCCTTCTGTGACCCCACGGGACCTGGGACCACACTGACCCCACTTGTGCTTCACCCTGGTGTAGCCTCTGGAGCGATGTCCCTTAGTGGAGCAGACTTTTAAAAGTCTTGATTTAGTGCTCCGTTGCTCCGCCGCTTGCCGGGAGCCGGCCCCTCCCCCTGCAGTCTACCTTCCCGTTGCTTTGGATTCACTTCTCTGCCGGTCCTACCTTTCAGAAAGTGGTTGATTTTCTGTTTCTAGAATTGGTGTTCTTCCTCTCTTCAATCTCCCGTTGGATTTGTAGGTGTTTGCAATGGGTTGATCAGCTATCTAGCTAATCTCTTGGTACCTGATGTAGTCTCAGCCTGCTACTTCTCCGCCATCTTGACTCCTCCCCCTTTTCTCCCCCATTTTTAAAATTTAAATTTAATTAATTAACGTATAGTATATAAAAATTGGTTTTAGAGGTAGAGGTCAGTGATTTATCAGTCTTATATAACACTCAGTGTTCATTGTATCACGTGCGCTTCTTAAATTCTCACTCAGTAATGCGTTCCCCCCAATTTCTTCCCCTCCAGCAACCCTCAGTTTGTTTCCTATGATTGAGAGTCTTTTATGGTTGGTTTGTCTCCCTCTCTGGTTTTGTCTTGTTGTATTTTTTCTCTCTTCCCCTATGATCCTCTGTTTTGTTTCTTAAACAAACACATATCAATGAGATCATATGATAATTGTCTGTCTCTTATTGACTTATTTCTCTTAGCATAGTACTGTGTAGTCCCATCCATGTCATTGCAAATGGCAAGATTTCATTCTTTTTGATGGCTGAATACTATTCCATTGTATTTATATATACCACATCTTTATCCACTTATCTGTTGATGGACATCTGAGCTCTTTCCATAGTTTGGCTATTGTGGATACTGCTGCTATAAACATTGGGATGCAGGTGCCCCTTCACATTTGTATCTTTGGGATAAATACCCAGTAGTGCAATTTCTGGGTCATAGGGTAGCCCTATTTTCAACTTTTTGAGGAACCTCCACACTGTTTTCCAGAGTGGCTGCACCAGCTTTCATTCCCACCAACAGTGTAGGAGGGTTCCCCTTTCTCTGCATCCTTGCCAATATCTGTTGTTTCTTGACCTTTTAATTTTAGCTTTTCTGACTGAGCCATTGTGGTTTTGATTTGTATTTCCCTGATGGTGAGTAGTGTTGAGCATTTTTTCACCATTATATGTTGGCCATTATATGTCTTCCTTGGAGAAGGAAGACATATAATGGATGTTCATGTCTTTTGCCCATTTTTTGATTGGATTAATTGTTCTTTGGGTGTTGAGTTTGATAAGTTCTTTATAGAGTTTGGACACTAGCCCTGAAGGGCAATTTTACTCTTAAATTTGAACTCAGGTAATTTTTCCCCATGGACTTCCTGGTGTGTGTTTGGAAAAGGAAACATGCTTTAAACTGCCTTGAGAAATACAGAATTAGGAGGAAAAAATTGCTCTAAAAGCAGCTAAAATTCATCTCACTAATGTTGTATCTAACATACCCAAACATTTGGGATTAAGCTCATTAGTACTGCCTTCTTTGATGGTGGGCAATCAAGTCCAAAATGTGTGTTGCCACCACGGAGCTGGCCTGATGGGGTCTTTCAGACCTCATGGTCCCTGAGGATTTCAAAATTCTAGGAACTGCAGTAAAATTAGGCAAGGGGGAAGCTGTTCATGAATGATCATTTGGAGCAGCTGCACATTGGTGGACTCACCAAGCTCTAGAATTGGATTTTCAGGTTCAGAAAAATAATTCTATTGCTTCTTTGTTGGGAGGTAGCCAAGTTTTCATGGTTCTGATTTAACCACCTAAATTTTCTGCCCAGGGTATTATTCCCTTCTGGAAAAAAGGTTTACACATGCTTCATAGAGGAATAGAGCATAATGTAACTTCAATTTTAGAATAAATTTACATGGAAGAATGAATAAAAGTCCACGAAAAGCGAGGTCTACTTTGAAAAGGAGGAAAGTTGGAGAGGGATTCACCTGATTAGAAATGAAAACATATTGCAAAACCAAATAATAAAAAACAGTAAGATTCTGGTGCATGAACAGAGAAGTAGACCTAATGGAACAGGACAGAGAATTTCAAGAAGATCCAGATTTAGATGGAGGCTAGGTTTTTGATGAAGATGTCACTATAAATAAGTGGCAGAAAGAAGGTGTGAAGAGGTTTAAAGTTCTTTCTTCTTTTCTTCTCCTGTTCACTTACTACTTGAATTACTTTCCTTTGGTATTTTCATTCTGCACTCTGATGAAGTAAGAAGGGTGAGGCCCTGCTCTGGAAGAGGAGCCTCACCTACTTTCCTACTTTAGGAGGCCAGTGGAAATGAAGCAAAGGAGATAGTATTCGGATGACTGGGATCTATTTCTGATCCAATCCAGAGTTACAGGACACTAGAGAAGGACTTATGGGTAAAATCCTAATTGGAATAACCCAAATGTTACTGAGCCTCTTTGGGGGAGCCCATGCCTTGCTCCATATCCTTTTTTAAAAAAAAAAAGATTTTATTTATTTATTTGATAGAGAGAGAGAGAGAGATCACAAGTAGGCAGAGAAGCAGGCAGAGAGAGAGAGGGAAGCAGGTTCGCTGCTGAGCAGAGAGCTCTATGTGGGGCTCGATCCCAGGACCCTGAGATCACGACCTGAGCTGAAGACAGAGGCTTAACCCAATGAGCCACCCAGGTGCCCCGCTCCATATCCTTTTTGAGGCATTTCAACAACAACAGAAATAATCCAAATCCAATATTCAGAAGATCAGGCAGTAAGGTGGGTTTACTGAAGGCTTTAAGGGGGACAGGGAAGAGGATTTTCCTGGCCTTGAAATTCCTCATTAACATCTATGTTCTCAGTTTTTGCCTTGTTTCACCTCTCTTCTGATTCCTACTCCATCTCCTGAATCTTTTTATCCTTGTAACTGCTTTGGCTCCCCCACTTTGCTTGCACACTCTTCTCAGGAAATCCAAAGAAAGCTCCCTCGTTGGAGGGCAGAAGGGAATTACTTGTAACTAGTAATTTATTTTCCCTTTGCCTAGAATTTACTCTGTGGGTATTCCACCCTTTCTTTCTTTAGGAAAATTATAGGTGGCCATCCCAGATTCATGGCTAGCACTTTCGGGGGCTGGGGCACAGCTACAATTTATTTTGGTTATCAAGACTGGTGTGGGTCCCTTCCTAGATGTTACAATATGGCTCCTATCTGGGGCTTTTAATGTACCCTGCACATTCCTCAAGAATTATTTCTGGTGTTAATGATCTTCACTAGTGGGTCTTCTGTTACTTTTGCAGAGAACGGGCTTATTCAAAATCCAGGTAGGAGAAGAGACTAGAATTATGACTTTTTCTTGCTTCATGAACTTTTAAATATTCATTTTGTATTTGTTTAATGGAGGTGGCAGGTACTCTCCCTTTTGTGAGCTTAAGATAGAAACAAAGTTTCAGCAGAAGACAGAAAAAACCTTTATTTGGGAGGTACAGGAATGGGTAGGAGCGTATTTTTGATTCAAAGTCTTATTACCTGACAAAAACAATGCCTATGTCGCTTATGGACATCAAGTGGGTATTCTATACAGGAAGTCTCCATTCTAGTCCTGTCATTTTGTATCTGACTGTCACTGACATGGAAGTCATTGTCAATGCATTAGTGCTTGAAAATAATCTGTGGGTAGAGAACTGGGTTTTGAGATGGGGAAGAAGGAGCAGTGGAGGGGAGGTGACCAACTGTTCCCCAACCCAGGCTAGTTCCCAGGCAGGAATTTTCTAGTTAATGTTAGTTATCCTTCACCTCCATTATTTTACCTGGTAATTCAGCCTGAAATCCTACCAGTCAGAACTCATCTGGGTAAATAAACACCTTAAAAACATGCAACATTGGAGCTCCTGGGTGGCTCAGTGGGTTAAAGCCTCTGCCTTTGGCTCAGGTCATGATCCCAGGGTCCTGGGACCGAGCCCCACATTGGGCTTTCTGCTCAGCAGGAAGCCTGCTTCCTTCACTCTCTCTCTCTCTGCCTGCCTCTCTGCCTACTTGTGATCTCTGTCAAATAAATAAATAAATTCCTAAAAAAATGCACCATCTGTGGAAAGGATAAGTAATGTTGCCACAGGTGAAATTAATCTCTTTTCCTCTACAGTTCTGTATTAGCTAGTTTTACTGTGTAACAAAATACCCTGAATTTAGTGGTTTAAGAACACCAGTCATTTTAATTGCTCATGATTCTATGTGCCAGCAATTTGGGCTTGTACCAGATGGTTCGTTCTCCTGCTGGTCTGTCTTGCGGTCACCTGGGTCTCTGTGGTTTCAGTTGGAATGGCTCATCTTTGCTGTATGTAGCTGTACCTTCCAGTAGGCTAGTCTGAGCTTCCTTACAGGGTAACACTGCCTTCTAAGACAGCTAGAGCTGAATCTTCAAGGTCTCTTGACACAATGGCTCACATATCACACCATGTCATTTCTGTTGCATTCTTTTGGTCAGAGGAAGTCACAGGTCAGCCAACATCCAAGGAGTGGAATCATAGACTCCACCTTTTGATGAGAGGATCTATAAGGTCTCATTCCAAAGGAGGCATGCCTACAGGGAGGGGAAAAATCATTGCCGCCGTCTTTGCAAAGGATCTACCACAGCTTCTATGGCGTACAGACTTTGTCTCTTAAGTTTCCAGAAGCAGGAATTCTCGCTTAATCATTTGGCACTATAGGGACTTGGGCCTTTAGTCATTGGTTGAATTGAATTCACATGTAGAGGGAAGCCAAAAGCTGTGTGTCTGGACATAAGGCCCAGTCAGGGCACTTGGAGGGTAGGTTCAGAGGCCAGAAGCCTAAACCTTACAGGGACATCTGCTGAGACAAGAGTGTCTGGATGTCCACGGAGAGCAGGGAGGATCAGTGGGGAGTAAGGGTCACAGCTGAAATTAGGTACCAGGGAATGGGTAGGAGTGGAGTTCAGTGGCGAAGCCCAAGAAGGGGTGTCAGGGATAAGTTGATGGGGGGTTTCACTCAGTAGTGCCATCTGGGAGTGCCTGTGGAGCTCAGGACTGTGGACTTCAGGGGTCTTCAGCTCTGGCTTGAAGAGGGGTGGGCAGATAAAAGCCTGGTTGCATTTACAATTCCCAGAATGGGGCAGGGTTCTGCTGACCTTTACAGTGGAAGCGAGGCTCTTGAAAGAGCCCTGAAGCTCTGCTACTCCCCTGCTTTGTAAATCCCTTCACTCTTCACCTCCACAGTTCTGGCTCAAACAGTTAAAACCCACCTCCTCTATAAAATCTCCCTGGACCTCACTTCTGCAGGCAGTGACTACACACTCCCTTCTCTCTCTCTCTTTTTTAAAGCATGCAGTGTCTATTCAACTGGTAACGTGCTTCTCTTTCTACCATGTACTACTAATTTTCTTTCAGATATTTTTTTCTAAATGTAAGTGGCTAGTTTTTTGAGAATAGAGAGTATATCTTATTTTCCTCTGTCGTTTCCTTAAAACCATGACCTCCATAGAGTAAACGCTCAATAAGCATTGCTTGTTTGGTGAATGAATTAGTTTCTGTTGCACAATAACTCTTCAAAATTATTGGTCTAGTAACCCATATTTGTTAGCTCACAATGCAGTGGACGGACACAAGGACTGAGCTCAGCCAGGCAGTTCTTTTGCAATCAGCTGTTGGAGGAGCTGGTGGCTGGGTGTTCTAAGTTAGCTCCACCCCTGTGTCTGTCGGTTGTCAGGTTTTCAGCTGGTCTGACTAGCTGTACTTCTCTGCCATGTGGCTTCTAATCCTCTAGAAGGCTTGCGTGGGTTTATTCACAGGCTGAACTCAGGATTCAAAGTGCACCAAGCAAAAAGAAAGCCCCAGTGAGCAATGCTTTTTGTCGCTGTTGTATCACGTTTGCCAACGTCCTGTGTGGCCCGATGAGTCACGTGGCCAAGCCCAGGTTTTCAGAGTGGACAAGAAGAGTCGGCCTCTTAATGCAAATACCCATACAGTCACATTGCAAAGCAACATACTGAGCTGGATAGAATTCGTGGCCACTATTACAGTCAGCCCATAGCCTGCCTTTTGGCTGTCAGTTATTCACATTTCTCTTAAATGGAAAATATTCCCAACTCAGGACCCTGGAAGTCTCATGGTAATTAGGGCACCAAGCTAGAAGTCTAGGGTCTTGTGATCTATGTCAAGTCCCGATGAAGGTTCTTGTGTGGGGAGCTCCTTGGTCTAAAGACCTATGAATGGAAAAGACAAGGTTATCTAGCCCCTTGTGAGACAGAGCCAGGAAAGCTGCATTAAAATGTCAGTTCAAAAAGGCAAAAAAACAGGAATCACAGAGAACTTGCTAGTGCACAGCAGTTCTGACATCCAGCTAAACACATGTGCCATACATGATTCTCTTTGGGATCAGGGGATAGTCCATGGTTAGGGCTGAGCTCTGCCCCCCGAGAGTGGCTCCCTAGTCCACTCGGTAGTCTAGTCTATAAGGAATGACTGGCATTTGCAGGTGAGTAAATTTTCCACCCTGCTTTTTTCTTCTAGGAAGCTGGAGGCCCAGAGACTTCCCTTCATTTTTAAGTGTCTCAGTCTATTTTAGTCCAACCTGGCATTACTTTTATCAGATATAAACTATCTGTGAGTTTTTTTTTTTTTTTTTTTTTTAAGAATCTGATTCAGATCTACTCCATTCAAAAGACATCTCACTTACATTTTGAGCTAGGCCTTTTTCTTCTAAGGGAGACTTGCTAGGGTGCATTGGGACAATAACTTTAATGAAAGCACTTGGCATAGCTGAGAGAGCCCACTAGTCACTGCCTGCAGTCTTTCTGAGATATTAACAAGTAGGCTTGCAAGGTCACCTTAGTTCGATCCTTGTCCTGATGTTGTGTCTTACTTTGAGAATCTTTAAGGGGCTGGAAATGAGAAGCAAATGCATCGTCCAATCCAGCAAGTTTTGGCTTCTTTCTGTAGCTCTGAATTCTGCTTGCAAATGGCGCAGCTCTTCCTTTAGTTCTGCCATTTTTTCTCATATCTTATCATAATCAGATAAAATGGGTCAGTTGGCACTTTAAAAAAAAAATACTTATTTATTTTAGAGAGGTGGGGAAGGGACAGAGGGTGAGGAAGAAATCTCCAAGCAAACTCTGTGCTGAGCACGGAGTCTGGCTTGGGGCTCAATCTTATGACCCTGGACCATGGTCTGAGCTGAAACCAAGAGTCAGAGGCTCAACTGACAGAGCCACCCAGGTGCCCCCCGCCCCCCCCACCCCCCCCGTGCCCTGCCCATGAACACTTTTGACATTTTGCCTGGAAATCATTGTGCTAAGTTCTACACTTTCATTATGCTTATTTCCTATCTTCTAAGTTACCATACGTGATAGTTTTGCCAACTGTTTCTTTATGAAATAACATGGGGTGCCATTTTTCCAGCCTGTGATACAGCAGGTTCTTCATTGCTTTGCTCGGCTAATAGTTTACTTGCTATTTTTTAGAGTTGCCTGAACTTTTTTGTTGTTGTTGTTGCTTTTCTAGGCTCTGCTTGCTACCTGGCTGAAAAGGCAATGCTACCTATTTTAGATTTCGTTATTTTAGCACTCTAATTCTGGGATCATTTCTCTTTCAGTTGGCTTTTGTTTTGTAACAAATCACCCACAAGCTTAGGGGCATAAAACAAGAAACGTTGATCATTTCCCACAGTCTGTGGGTAAGTTGGGTGGTTCTGATTTGGGCTAGCCAGGCTAGGCTGGGAGCTCTAGGATGGCCTCACTCACATGTCTGACAGTTGCCTAGATGTCTGTGGGGTGAAGGGAGCTGACTTGGGTAAGTGTCTTTCATCATCCACAGACTGGCCTGAGCTTCTTGTATTGTGGTGGTTGCAGTTTCCTAAAAGTAGCCAAGAAAGGAAACTCATTTTGATTCTCTGCTTGTACCATGTTTGCTATTATCCTGTTGATGAAAGCACATCAAATGGCCAAGCCATATCAGTGTAGAATGGGAATCCCCAGGGCATAGGTAGGGAGGGGAGCTATTGCAGCCATGTTTGCAAACAATCTATTGTTTTTGGTATGGAGAGTATCTCTTTGAGGATTTTAATTTTTGTTCATGGGTGTTCCATTCCACAGAAGGAAGTTCCCAAGAAACAGCATTGGTGTTTTATATTTATATTTTCTAGTCAATGTGTGTATACAGTATTCATGAACAATAGAGAGAAATTTCTTATCTGCACAGGTGATGAGATAAACACTATAAGATTAAATAAATATTTCTTTCTCCAAATTTCATAAAGATCTTACTGGTGAGGAATTGCACATATTTAAAAAAAGGTATTTATTTATTTTTAAAATTCAAGTATAGTTAACATATAGTGTTACTAGTTTCAGGTGTACAGTATAGCAATTCAACAATTGTAAACAGTACTCAGTGCTCATCATGATAAGTATACTCTTAATGCCCTTCTTTCACCTATCCTCCTACCTCCTGTTTTGTAACCATCAGTTGGTTCTTTATATTTAAATCTGTTTTTTTCTTATTTTTTGGGGGGCGTTTCTCTTTGTTCATTGTTTTGTTTCTTGATTTCCACATGAGTGAAATCATATGGAGAGAAGGTGGCTGAAGAGAAATGGAAAACAATATGAAAGCAATTATGTAAAAATATAGTCTGTTAAAGAGAAAGTAAATCAAGAGTTACTTAAAAAAAATCAGCCTTGGGCAATGTGGTGGATAATTTTATGTGTCAAGTTGATTGGGCCAGAGGTACTCAGACATTGGTTATGCATGATTTTGGGTGTATCTGAGAAGTGTTTCTGGACGAGATTAACATTTGAATCAGTAAAGGTAGTAAAGCTTAGTGCCCTCTTTAAGTGGGTGGGCCTCATCCAATCAAAGGCCTGAAGAGAACAGCAGGCAGTGGTGGAGCCCAGAGGATGACGGTGGGGAGGTGGCTGCCGGGCAAGCATACATTATATTCAGGATCAGCTTCTGTGTAAATGGGAGTTGGCAGGATGGTAAAAACCCCTAAATATTTCAAACACAATATTAACTACTCTGGAAGCCAGGCTAACACTTTGGGCTTGAAGAAATTAGTAGATAAGGCAAGAGTAGAATTAGGAGTTCTCCTTTAAAGGTGCTTTAGGGGTGGATATTAGCTCAAAAATAGTAGCTTAAATGTTTCAGTGTCACTAATGTTCAAATTAGAAAGTGCCTTGAAAAATAGGAAATAATTACAAAGCCCATTAGAGTTTTACAGTGGTTGTGGGGAAAATAGTAGAAATAACCTTTCCAGATTTAATGAGGGAGTCCACTTAAAGGCAAGTTTTGATACAGTGAGCATGCATTTATGGCAGAGGGATATTTTGCTTAAATATCCTGTTCATGGAGAGTATTTGTACCTCATATATAAGATGAATACAGGCGGGCTATATGGATTACTTCCTTTTATAAGATGTTCAAATAAAGAAACTTGGAGCACAAAGATAATGAGAATTTTAAAAGAATTTATAAAGCAGAATGAAGTTTGGAATTCTTATAATTAAAAATTACAGTGAGCCTGGGTGGCTCAGTGGGTTAAAGCCTCTGCCTTCGGCTCAGGTCATGATCCCAGGGTCCTGGGATCGAGCCCTGCATCGGGCTCTCTGCTCAGCAAGGAGCCTGCTTCCTCCTCTCTCTCTACCTGCCTCTCTGCCTACTTGTGATTTCTGTCTGTCAAATAAATAAAATCTTTAAAAAAAAATAAAAAAAAATTATGTAAGACGTTCATAAATATTATAGAAGATTTGGAAATTAAGGGAAAAAAAAATCACTGGCAGTCCCAAAACCTCAACCACAATTGCTGCTACTGTTTCTTGTATTCTTGTATTTCTTGTATTAAAATGTATTTTAAACATGGTTTTAGTTGTAGTCAATGAGCATTTTTCAACTGGATCTTGTCATTCAACATTCTATTATAAAGATGTAACAAAAACTGTAATTTAAAATGTTTAGCATCCTTTTTTCTTTTTTGCTTTAATGGGTACTTTAATGGTTACCTAACTTTTGTCTCTTACTTCCCCAAACACACAGAAGTCTGAGGTTGCTACAGAATAAATGGAAAGCTCCAAGCCAGAGGCCAAATGCTTGCTGGCTGCTTGCTCTGTATCTGTTTCACTGGTCTCCTTTGCTAATAGAATCCTGATTTTATCCCAGCATTTTCATCCCCTACATGGTTCGGGAGAGTGGCCCAATCTATGCTTAAGAGTCAGTCATTGGGGGACGCCTGGGTGGCTCAGTTGGTTAAGTGGCTGCCTTTGGCTCAGGTCATGATCCCAGCGTCCTGGGATCAAGTCCCACATCGGGCTCCTTGCTCGGCAGGGAGCCTGCTTCTCCCTCTGCCTCTGCCTGCCACTCTGTCTGCCTGTGCTCACCCTCTCTCTCTGACAAAGAAAAAAAAAAAAAAAAGAGTCAGTCATTGGTCTGGCTGATAAGATGCGAGGATGGAGAGGATGGAGGAGATTTCCCTGCTCTTAAGAAGACACCAGAAGAGATGTTCTTTTACACCATATCCAGGCTCGTGCCTGTGGATGGGAGAACCAAGTTATGAAAGGAACCTAGGATAATATTGATGAGCCACTAAATCAGCTAAGTCTGAAACCTCTGGGCTTCTTTACTCTTTTGAGCACATTTGAGTTGGGTTTTTTCTATTCAAGGATAAGGGATGCTAACTGAAAGACCAAGGTCATATTTTGTTTTGACATTCAAAATAGGATCATGCAATGAGGTCAGGAATGTTACAAGTCAGACTTGAGAGATTTCATAAGTCTTCAGTTCCCCTCCCTCTCTCTGTTGTCCCCCTTCCCTCCCCCTTCTCCCCAGTGTATTCTCAACTGATTCTGGAAGATGTAACTCAACAGTGTTCTCTAGTTGTGTAGTGGAGATTCCCTGCCAATCTTGAAGATGTACCTAGGAATTAGAGAAAGAAGGTATATCTTAGGGACGGTAAAAGAAAATCCCAACCTCTTTGGGCTCAGGGGATTATGGGATAGCAGGAGGGCTGAGCAAGAGAGAAGAGGGGGCTAAAAGCTAAAGAGAGAGAGCAGGGGGGGTGGGTAGGGAGAGAGAGAGAGAAAAGGCGTGTGAGAACAGAGCACTCAGATATTAATTTCCTGAACTTCTTTTTCTAGTCTAAACTCAGGGGTGAGTGTATTCTTTAGGGTAATTCTGAACAGAAAGAAAGGGATTATTGCCTCATTTCTCATTGACCGCAGCTAGAGAGAAAAGTAATTCAAGACGTACCAGCCGAGGGAAGGGAGCTGAGATTAGTTTTTTTTGGGGTGAGCATTTCCTGTGCAGCACAGATGCTACAACAGGAGCTAGTGGGCTTCCTCCAGCCCTACTAAAGGCAGAGGTAGGGATGGATGGGGGCCAGTGGTCTGGGTGGGGACCTGGCTGAGGCTCAGAGTTCATTAGGAGTGACCTCCAAAATGAGGCCGTGTTATCTAGGGAGCCTAACACACCTGAGCAAGAGACCAGACCATATGTTATAGCAGCTGTGGTTCTCATCTGTGAATGCAAATCAGAGGATGCCAACCAGAAAATAGTTAAGATCCAGCCAAGGCTAGGGGCCCCATTCTCTCCCCTCAATATACCATATAGCCTGTTCATTCTCTTATAAAGAGAAACATTCTCTTGTAAAGAGAAACAGACTTGCCAGTGAATAAGCAATTTTATCCAAGGAAGCCTGAATAAAACCCAAAGGGAATATTATTACTATTATTAAATTACTAGGTTGGACAAAATCTCAAATTGGGAAGAACTGAAAAAAGTTATCTTTTGGGGCACCTGGGTGGCTCAGTGGGTTAAGCCTCTGCCTTTGGCTCAGGTCATGATCTCAGGGTCTTGGGATCGAGCCTTGCATCGGGCTCTCTGCTCGGCAGGGAGCCTGTCCCCGCCCCCACCTGTCTGCTTCTCTGCTTACTTGTGATCTCTCTGTCAAAAAAAAAAAAAATAAAAAAAAAAAGTTATCTTTTTCCCCCATTTAACCTATGAAGGGGCTCAGCAGGATGACCAGATTCATTACACACAATAAGGATGTTGCATTTTCTTTGTATTTCAAAATCAAAGTGTGAGTTAAATTATAATTTTTTTGTGTTTCAGTGTAGTCTTTATAATTACAGCTTATAACAGTGGAGAGTTGCTCATTGATAAACAGTTTATGATTTAGTTTAATGACTCCCAAGCATTGTACATTTAGCTTAGTATAAATAATACTGTGACAAACATCTCTGAGCGTAGAGAATCCTCTGCATTTTGGATTATTTCTTGAATTAGATTTCTGCATTGGGTTTACTAATTCCAACAAAATGATCATTTAATTTTAATGCCAAATTATTCTCCAAAAAAGCATTTTTTTTAAGAGAATGAGAGAGAGTGCACACGTGTGCATGTGCAAGTGGGAGTGGGGTAGGGGAGGGGCAGAGGGAGAGGAAGAGAGATTCCCAAGCAGGCTCCTTGCCCATAGCAGAACCCCATGAGGGGCTCAGTCGCATGACCTTGAGATCATGTCCTGAGCTGAAATCAGGAGTCAGATACTTAACGGACTGAGACCCCCGGCGCCCTCAAAAAAGCAATTCTGATTTTCATGGCCACTAGCACCAACATCAGCTACAACTTCACTTTGGCATTTAATATTATTAACTATTTTTTCCTACGACAGTAAGTGGAAAACATTTGTATTGTTTTCAATTTGTATTTCTTCGGCTATTAGGTCAATGGTGTAATTTTTTAAAAAAATTCATTTTCAGCCATAATGATTATGTAATGGTTATAATTTATTTTCTTATATACAGCATCAAAAATTTCTTACCTTTGGAAAGCCAAAATGAGAAAAAAACAAAACAAAACCAAACGTGTCTGCTACGAAGTAAGCAGTTTGGTAGATTCACACTCAGTACTCTGTGCTGGTGGGAGGACATTAAGAATGGCAAATGGATGGAGCTGTTCTGAAGCTCATGGCATAGTTGTTTTAGCAGCACTCACTTGGAGCTAAGCCCCAACCACAAGTTTTAGAACCTTTCTGCCTTGTGCTGTGCTCATAGCCTGCCACCGTATTCTCATGTACAAGTTTCTGGCTACAACCTAGACCAAGGAAGTTTCATAAAACAAACAAACAGTATAGCCTCCCACTTTTGAAAATCATCCAACAGCCAATATTATAAAGTTTCATGGCTTTGATCTCTTTTCCTTTGCCTGTTTGCCCTCTGTGAATGTACCCCAGCAGGCGTGGGCTGCTTAATCTGACCTGCTTGGTGGGTGTGCGGCTTCCTGCTCCCTCATCACGCTGCCCCACGCTGCGTGTGAGGTTGCTCTGCCATTTTCCACAGTCTCAACACCCTGCTTTGGAAGTCAGTATCTGAGAAGACGACAGAAGGGTCAGAAGGATGACAGAGACCTCTCCCTAACCCCACCATCCTTCTCAGCTTTCCACAGATAGTGTAACGTGACCTGTCCCCACTTATCTCGGTGAGCCTTAGTTCACTCTCATTGGACATTTTGGAAGAAAGGAAAATTGCCATCAGTGCTTGCCATCTGAAGAGCCTCCCTCAAGTCTCTCCTGGACCAGACCTACCTTGGGGAGGGGCATCCGTTTCCCCAGGTAGTTGGTTCTGAAGGCTGAGATTAGAGGTCAAAGTTTCTGTCTAGTCAAGCTGAGCTATGTATATGAATATGAAAGTTCATCTGATTTTTTTTTTAAATTGAGGTGTAACTGACAATAACATTATATTAGTTTTAGGTATACAATATAATGGATTGACAGTTGTATGCATTGTGAAATGATCACCACAATAAATCTAGTTACCATATGTAGTTAGAAATTTTTATCTTGTGATGAGAAATTGTTAGATCTACTCTCTTAGCAGTTTTCAAATTTGCCAGGCAATATTATTAATGATCATTTCCACAGTGTATATTATAGCCCTATGATATATTTATTTTATGACTGGAAGTTTATACCTTTTGACCCCTTCACCCATTTTGCCTCCCTGCTCCCCCATCGGCCATGCCTCACCTCTGGGCAACCATCAATCTGTTCTCTATATCTATGAGCTTGGTTTTGTTGTTGTTGTTGTTGTTTTGTTTTTGTAGGATTCCACATATAAGCAAGATTATATGGTATTTGTCTTTGTCTGACTTATTTCATTTAGCAAAGTACATCTGATTTTTAAAAAAAATTATAATACAATCTTACAATATTAAGGAAGAATTCAACAACAGAGGAAAAATAGCTTTTATCCCACTGAACAAAGCTATTTTATTTTTTAAAATTTTATTTATTTATCTGAGGGAGAGCATGAGAGAGTGAGCACATGAGGAGTGGGGTGGGGCAGAGGGAGAAGCAGACTCCCTACTGAGTAGGGAGCCCAACACGGGGCTCAATCCCAGGACGCCGAGATCATGACCTGAGCCAAAGGCAGACACTTAACCAATGAAGCCAGCCAGGTGTCCCAGAAAGCTATTTTAATTAGTGTATATTCCAAGTCTTTTTTTTGACCAACTTTTACGAAGTTGAATTATAATGTACACACAAACCTGCAGTTTGCATTTTCCCTTAGATGTCTCTAGAAATAAGCTTCTGGATTGTTACATAGTGTCACATAGATGTTGACTTAAGGAAATAAGAATGGCGACTCCATGTGCCTTGCCAGTGATTGGCCTGGAAGTGCTCAGGTGACCCAGCTGTGGCCAATGTGGTGTGAGAGGGAGCTTCTGGTTGTTCTTGGGAAGATGAGATGCAGAGGAAGAACCAGCCCTTCTGCTGCACACTGTTGTGTTTGAAGGTGTTGTGACCAAGAGCCCAATTATAAAACTGAAGAAAAATGCACTGAGGATGGCAGATTTTTATTAAGCACTGCTATGTGCAAGATTTGTTGTTGTGAGTAAAATGAGCACCCCATAGTCCCTGCTTTCCAGAATGCTAGGATCCCTGGGGAAGACAAAGAGTCCCCAGTAATTATAATATAAAGCCACTGTGATGCTTCCTCTAGCACTGTAATTATTGACCCATGTATGTAAATAAAATCTCCAATGCTTTACCAGTTGGCAGTTCTAGGTTTGAGCCACCTTTCTATGACCTGATCTAGTTACCACAATGAGGGGCTTGGACTATGTGTGTTCTAAAGCTCTTCTAATTATTAATAAACTTATATTTTATCTCTCTCCCAGAGTAAATAACCTGAGTAAAATAACCTGCCATTTGAACAATTGAACAAACGGCTCACTAGAGGGTTTTTTTGTTTGTTTGTTGTTTGTATTTTGGAGCGTGTCAAAAAATCATGTGAATGTAAAACAATATGATAAGAGAAAAAACAATGCACATAGATATAGGGTAGGCAGGAGAAAGGTGGAAGTGAATAGCAGGGAATTAGATATACTTTGCAAACTGGTAAAACAAAAACAAGCCAGTTTTAGTTTGGATTATAAAAAGAAAATAGAAAAATTACAGGACAGAAAAATTATGTATCCAGGAATAGATAAGAATGGGAGGACGGCCTGACTGACAACGTTAGGCCTCTGAAACGCACAGCCCTAATTGATCATTTTCTTCTTCGTGTTGTGTTTGTTCCCTGCCTTCCATTTAGCAGGTCACTGGCACTGATTGGGTGGTGAGTCAGAACAAATAAAAGGAAATCTCTTTTTACTCTGTGTTCTCAGCACATAGATTTATTGCCCCTGTATTTCAGCAACAACATAGAACCCAGACTGAAAATGACAAGTTTACAAGCAAAGCAGGGTCTGCAGTTGAATATGTACTCCAGAATAATGAAATTTCCTCCTTGGAAACCAGCTGTGACCCTGGAGGTTAAGACAGAGAACTCTCCCTGGGCACCATGTTCGTCTGGCTAGATCCACACTGTAGATGTATAAATACGGCTAATATTGATGTTGACATGCCAGAATTTCAGATCTTTTGATGTGTTCCTTGTTGAAAGATGACCACAAGTTGCCTGACCTTGCTTGGAAAACATGGCGTTCCTCTAATTACTTATTGGTAATTTATTAGAAGAGATTAAGCTAATCAAACTCTCGCTATAAAAGTAGACACAGAAGGAAGATAATTTAAACTTATGCTGGAAGACAGTCTCCCATCTGTGGCACTTCTCAAGTCAGATACTACTCTGTGATAAACTGTATTTCTTCAGTGGAAAGTTTGGAAGTTGATGTCTGACTTTTGGAAGCTTTCGCTTCGAGGACGTTTTATGATGAGCTCTAACCACAACCCTGTTGTTGGTCTCTGGCAAATTGGAGGCTCTTTCCTCTGCAGAGCTGTGGGAATGTTTAAGCCCTCCAAGGAAACATTTTATGGACCAGTTATATTGGAGTTTCTGCTATGATTGGGTTACGGGCAAGTCTGAGCGCTCATCTGGACTGGAAACATGAAGACAGACTGAATTTAAGTCATTGGAAGTGTTGCAATGGCCGTGTATTTTCAAACTGCCCTGAAAAAGTTATTCTTTTTTTCACTTAAAGAAAGAAAAGAAAAGAAAGAAAAGCATGTGAAGTAAAACAAAAAAAGCCAAAAAAATGTCTACTCAGAAAAATAATGCTTCAAGGCATCCCAAAAAATAGCCCTCTAAATTGTGGCTGCTTTTTGTGACACAGTATTTCATTTGGTCCTTGTGTTCACTAAAAACCAAAACAATGCAAACCAAAACATATTTTTCTCTAACTATAAAAACAATTCATGTCTGTATAAAATTTGTGTGATACAAGTACATAATGGAAGAAAGAAAAAGCTTCACAATAGATAATCACTATTATTATTCTGCTGTGTATTCCTTCACAACTTACTATTATCTGTTCCTTTAACACATTGTTTTTCAACATATATGTTTATTTACTTAGTTTCATCTTTTTAGCCTTTAACTTATTTCCATTTTGCTATTCTTTTTAATGGCTGAAACTATTTCATTGTAGGTGGTCTGCAAATTTTTGTAACACCTGGAAATGTGTGTGTGTGTGTGTGTGTTTTAGAATAAAACAGATGAGAGAATTTATAGAAATAATGAAGGTAAATTAATATTTCTTAAAAGAGTAGTCTACAAGCAATATTCATTTTCTTACCACCCTTTATGTTCCATTCTGGGTTCTTGCTGGCTTTGCCTGCCAAGTCAACAATGACTGTTGGCAAAGCCAATAAAAAGTTTTTCTGTCTTCTTACTTGCCCTCCACGTAAGTTGCTTGCGCCTTCTTTCTTGTAACATTCTCCTCTATTGGTTTCTGTGACACCATCATCCTCTCCTGATTCTCTTCTTTCCTAACTAGCCTCTCTCTCTAGACAACCTCTACGGGAGTTCCTCAGGGCTGAATCCTGGACCCTCCTCATGTCTGTACTCTCTCCCTCCATTGATCTGATCCTTCCCATGATTTTAAGTACTATCTCCATACTGATGATTCTAAGTTTTTATCTGTCATTGGACATTTCTTCTGGGTTCAGGACTCCTATCTATCTGTCTTCTGAACATCTCCCATTGGGTGTTTCACATGCATCTTAAACTTAGCATCACAACTGAGCTCTTGAGTTTCCTCTCCAAACTTGGACCTATTCAGTCTTCTCCATCCTGGCATCTGGTTCGTCTATCCACCTAGTCACTAGAGAAGGAAGCTGGTGGTCAGTTTTGACTCCTCCCTCAAAAAAAAAAGTCTCAGATCCCTCCAGTTCTCTCTTCCTGTGCCAGCTCCACCTTGGTGCCAGCCACCATCATCTCTCTCCTGGACTATTGCTATGACACTCTTTTTGTCCTTTATGTTCCACTTGGACTCTTCTATTCTAATTGTAGCAGTCAGAGTTAAAGCATGAATCAAGTCATTGTGCTGCCAACAGTCCATCAGAAGCTTCTCAGTGTTATGAAGAATACAGTCAAGCTCTTTACCATGAGCTGGGGTATACAGGTGCTGGGGCATATATTCTTTCACACTTGAATTGTTGTGTTGGCGTCATAAATCTACGTTGTGAAACCACACTACTTTAGCCTAAACTGTGATGTCAAGAGGTAATCTATTTCCATGTCAGCTTTCTGTGCTCATGTATACATATATCATAATGGCTAGTGGTTTTGGCTTGTGCATTTTTAAGAAGTTTTCATTGGGGAGAGGTGCATTTTCTATTAATCTTCAAGGGGACGTCTTGATCCTGGGCTTCACAATCCTCAACTTAAAATCATTATCACACTGGAAAAGCAAATGAACCAGGGCATAAAGAGCCGGTCAAAATCACATGGAAAATGATGATATTTTACAATGCAGAACTCTGGTATACTATAAATAAAATAATTATATATTCAAGTCTTATCAGTTGCTGACATGTCATCTAATAATGTCCAACAATTGGTTCCCAGCAGGCGCTCTCCAAAGGTAATAATGTTCTTGAAACTTTCTTTACAGAATAATTCCTTAAATGGGTACAAATTGCCTTGTGCAGATATGGAGAATTCTTTTAACAACTCTACTCAGGTTTCAGAGGAAGACTCGTTAGATTAGGATCTTTTCAGAAAAATTCCCTTGCTGACAGGGAAAACTGCTGACATGGCTGAGATGATATTAAAGTTCAAACCTTGAGAGTGAATGTGTGTATGTGTGGCAGAGGGGGGAAGAGAGACAGAGATGTAGAGAGATAGAGAGAGATCCCTTTGAAGCCAAAATTTTCATTCCCAAGTTAATAATGTTTCACTTATTGTTGATTTTGTTGATTTTGAGGACAGGTTAATATCAGGGTGTATTATTTTTTCTCCTTCCCTCTCTTCCTCGCTCCCTGATTTACTTCACCCACTGTCCTCCTTGAGATCCACCTTCAGATCAGGAGAACTCAAAGGATGTGGATGGGGAACCCTTCTTGACCACATGTTGAAATGGCGGGATGCAGAAATGTGAAGATGGGGTTCATTTTCATGAGGCACTGTTATGTAACAATCACATACACAAGAAAGAATCATAAAGTTGATGTATGATTCCTATGGACATAGGACTTACTTTGTATGTTATTTCCATTCTGTAATGCTATTTGCAACACTGAAGAAATGCACTCTGTCATAGTTCACACATTCTAGATAAATGATATATTCACCCTTATATTGGGGGAGATAGGGCAGTATTTCACTCACCTTCAGAAGATGAAACAGATTGATAGTAGTGAGATAATTTTTGAGTGAGAAGAACTTCGTATGTAAGGATCACAGCCATGAATCTCTTCAGTTGAAGGACCATACGGTTGCCCAAATCCTCACGCCAACTTTCCTTTTGTCCTGGAACATGGACAAGAAGCTGTTACTATGATAGTGTGGAGACAGGAGAGAATTCTAACTTCAAGTGTCATTGACTTCTCACGCACTTAACATTTTCATAACAATTTCTCCAAAGTCCACAGAAAAAAATGCTGAAATGTGAATGCTCTAAATGAGTCATGTTGTACTCAAGGGAATGAAGTTATCTTATTTTTGTGGACTATTGAATCCAGCATTTGATTTATTTCCTGTCATCTGTTTCATAGACTGTATATTGGAATGAGTGAATTTTCATAACACCCCAGAGTTGGAAAGGACATTAGGGATCGTCTCCAATACCAGAAGCCCGAGGATACTATTCCTGACAGGTGAACTTAAGTTGCATTTTGCACAGTTTCAGCAATGAATCGACTCATCACTTTGGCCTATCAGTTTTCAAAGAGTTTGAACTCTTAGAAGGTTCTTTTCCTTCTTTTGCTCCTTCTCTTTCTCTGTCTCTTCCTCCTTCTATTGTAAATGAAAATCCAACTTATACTTTCACCCTCTGTTCCTCCAAAGCTATATGGAATGATCCAGATCTTTCTTCCACACATTAGCCCTTTTTGTGATTGACACCAGCTCTCTTGCTAGCCTCAGGGAGCCTGGCACCAGGACCAATTACTCCAGTTTCATCATCTTGGACCTTCACTCTCTTGGGAGCCCCTCTCTGAATGAGCTTTGGTTTATAAGTGTCACTCTCAACTCTTGGAATCCAGCTGCAAGGTAGTGCTGTAGACAGTGGGCTATGCCTTCCAAATCCTAAGCACTATCTTCTACTAGCTAGTAACTGAGCAATTCGATGTTCTACTTCCACCAAATTTACATTTGCGTCACTCACACCGTATTATGCATTTGTATTGTGACGGCAACTGAAACCCATTGGTCTTTTTCTTAAAAATAACTCTAGGGGCACCTGGGTGGCTCAGTGGGTTAAAGCCTCTGCCATCGGCTCAGGTCATGATCCCAGGGTCCTGGGATCGAGCCCCACATCGGGCTCTCTGCCTGCCTCTCTGCCTACTCGTGATCTCTGTCTGTCAAATAAATAAATAAAATCTTTAAAAAAAACCCTCTATTCTTACAAAAGATATAGACGAATGTTATTGCGGGGACTTAAAAAAATACAGAGAAGGAATCAGAAAAAAAATCACCTAAGTAAATCCTTCTTACTTTAAAAATGTATGTATTTAAGTACATGCACACACACAAATTTGTACATTTTCTAAAAGTGCATACTAGACATATCACTTTATAATGTGCTTTTTCAACTTTTTTGTATCTTAAAATATCTTAACATGCTAGTATATATGAAATTACTTGATTATATTTAGTACCTTTATATTATTCCATTGTGCAGATAGACCATGGTTTATTGAACAATTTCTCCACTGATGGTTATATAAGTTGTTAATTTTTCCATAATAAACAATGCTGTGACGAATACTCTTACATACATATTTGCATATTTATTTGATAGATTCCTGGCCGGGGAATTGCAAAATCAGAATATGCACCTCTCCAGAAAATGTTGCCAATCTGTCATCCTCTAGCAGCACCCAGATCTGGCTCCTTCTGATTGATTCTGATGATAATGAGGGTGGCTGGGGGCCAAATGTACTATAGGAACTTGGAAATATGGAAATGGGGAGAATATGCTGGACAAATGCCCAGGTAAGTTTTTGTTGTTGTTGTTGCTGTTGTTGTGTGTATGTGTCTGGCAGATTTCCAAGCACATGGAAATAGGCAAACACCCACTTACGCAATTGTAACTGAGGGAAGGTTATGTACCAGAGTTTAAGGGAGGATGGAGAAAGAGGACAGAATTGGTGATGCTGTGTGAGCTACATGGATAGAAATCACTTTGAGGGGATTCTTTTAGGTGTGGGCAAGAGTCCTGCGGGATCTAGTTCGTGCACCTGGAGTCCTTGGTCAGTTTTGCACTACAGGGAAAAAGAGCATTTCTGATGCTGACATCTCTGCTCGCTTCCTTGTGTTGTTCCCATGGCTTTGACACCACAACTACTAGAGATCCACTTGCCACTCCCCGCAAGGCCACTTACTGGCCTGCCTCGCTGGACTTCCTGCTGAAACCTGGTATCCTATTTTCCCGTTTATCCTCCTGGAGTTCTGTAGGTGACCTTACCGTCTTCATGTGAAGTTTCACTCCCATGTCCTTAGATTTATGTCTCTGGTGGGAATAAGAACTGTCTTTCTATTGTCATTTTCCAGAAATTAACATGGTGTCTGTATCACAGATTTCCTGGGATAGCCCTAATGATTTGAGAAACAAACAGATGTGATTTACTAAACATTTTTTTTTGGTAAATAGTTTTGTGTCAATTGATTTAAAAAAAAAGGAAACACCCTTAATCAAGTTTTCTAGAAGGCAGTCATTTGTCAGGCTAAGGAAAACACAGTCAGACCTTGTCCTTCTTTAGTCTGAGAGCCTCAGTAACATCCCATCATTCTCAGGGCCAAGTGTACACTGCTCAGTGCACTTCAGTCCCACATCCCAGCAAAGCCTGCCTTGCTCCTTGTGCCCAGTCAGCCCACAACTTCTTTATCTAAGATATGCACTTTGTCATTCTTCTCTCTGCACCTCTGCTCCTTTCCTTTGTCTGGAATCTCTGCTCCTCTTTCTCTACCCAACCTTCAAGATTGGTTTCAAGCATCACCTCCTCCAGGAAGGCTTTCCTGGTTTTTCCCTTAATGCATGGACAAATGGACCTAATGGACCAGGGCATTTGGTGAGACGGAAATGAGCACACACTACTCGGGTTCGCTTTGTCTATATGGTCTCTCTCTCTCCATCATAATAATAAAGCCATGGTCTGAAAAACCACCAGTAGGTAAAGTGAATATTAATTAGAAGAAGAGCCATCCATGGTTTTGCGAGCTCCATTCAGAAGTAAGGTCTGGGAAGGAATTTTGGAGGCGCTGGAGCAGTGGACAAATGAAATCCCGAGGTAGGAGTTTGGTTTGATGTATAAAACGGGTAAAATGACCCTACCAGATTTAGTTGTGGTCAGTGTAGCCAATAAACTGGATATGTGTCTGTCCTGTTGCCTCCCCTGCCCTGTCTGCTGCCCCTGCGCCTGGTGGGGAAACTTGAGGGAGGGGGCAGTGGGTCAGCAACACTGAGGCTGCCAGTGGGGTATACCAGACCCTCCCAGAGGACTGGGGATCCTGGAGGGCCAGCTCAGAACAGAATGGAAACCACGTCATGTGGATTCCCAATGTCTCTGTTCCTACATATGTCACTACACTGCCCATACAGGCACTCTTTCTCAGGATTCCTTCCCTGGGTTCTACCAGTTTGCTGGACCCCATGCCCATTTTCTCTCCTTTTATTCTCTACATCTGGACATTCATATCTTCACACCTTTCTCACACTTTTGAGGTTGCGAGTAAAAAGCTCAGAATTCCATTTTTTTGGGGGAGGGGGGTAAATACCCAGTAGTGCAGTTACTGGATCACAGGGTAATTATATTTTTAATTTTTTGAGGGCCCTTCCTACTGCTTTCCACAATGGCTGCACCAGTTTGCATTCCCACCAATAGTGCACTGAATAATGTATACAATTGTTGAGTCACTCCATTGTACACCTGTCACTAATAGAACACTGTAAAGTATACTGGAATTTAAAAAAAAAATCAAAAAAATTAAAAATTTTAAAAAAGGCTCAAAATTCCTTGCAGTTGTTACTTCAGACTAGAGGACTACCTTTGCATCACCGGAAGAGTTCATTAAAAAGCTTTCCCAAATGAAGGAGTTTTTTTCCTGTTAACCTATGCAGCCATTTCAGAAGCAACTATAGTAATTTATTTCTGAAAGCAAACTTTTTTATTGGGCCCACTAGGTATGGAGAGATATGGAAGAGGACCCTGGAGAGAGAAACTTGGTCCCTGAGTCAGAAGATGGGTTTAAAAATGCCCATTTAGGGCACCTGGTTGGCTCAGTTGGTTAAGCATCTGCCTTCGGTTCAGGTCATGATCTCAGGGTCCTGGAATCAAGCCCCAGGTTGGCCTCTCTGCTCAGCGGGAAGCCTGCTTCTCCTTCTCTCTCTGCCTGCCCCCCCCCCCCCCGCCCACTGCCCTGCCCCATGTCAAATAAATAAATAAATAAATAAATCTTAAAAAAAATGCCATTTAAATGTTTACACCTGGGAACTGAGGCATGCCTCTGAATTGTTCTAAGCTCTAGTTTCCTTGTGCTGGTTATAAAATAAGGGTATTAATAACTATTGTTACAAGGACTAAAGAAGAGAATATATGTTAAGGTGACCTGGACAGGGACTGGCTCAGAGCAGATGCTCAGAACTATAGTCTTTCTTTCTTTCTTTCTTTCTTTTTTTTTAAATATACTTCTAATTTCTATGATATTGCCACTGTTGTGGCAACGGCCTCATTTCACTTTCTCCTCCTTTGGGACTCATAGTGTTATACCCCAGCCAACACTTGGCATTATCCACCTTTCTAAATTTTGGCAGCTTAACTATTGTAAAGCTATATTTCAGTTTGTTTAAGTTTTCATTTCTTTGCTTATTCATGCATTTGAATGCCTTTTCACGGGGTTGCTAGTCATGAGAGGTTTCCTTTAATGTAGATTGCATTTTGTAATCTTTTGCCTGTTTTTCCTTTGAGATTGTTGTCTTCTTATTTTGGATTTAGGAGTTATTAATCTAGAGCTGGTAAGGCTTTGTAAATATCTTCTCCCACTCTGGCAGTGCTTTGTTAATCTTGTTCGGAGTATCTGTTGTTGAACTGAAAAGCTTGATTTTGAGGAAGCCTAATTAGTCAATATTTTGCCTGTTGGTTTGGACTTTTGTAGTTTGTTGAAGAAGTCCTTTCACATTAGATCATGAAGTTAGTCTGTATTTTCTTCTACTACTGTTTTTAAAGCATTATTTATTTATTTGAGAGAGAAATAGAGAGAGAGAGCACAAGCAGGGGAAGGAGCAGAGGGAGAGGGAGAAAAAGGCTCCCCACTGAGCAGGAAGCCCAACTTGGGGCTTGATCCCAGGACCCTGAGATCATGACCTGAGCTTACTGAGCCACCCAGATGCCTCCTCTACTAGCCTTTATTTAGGTAATTGTTTATGGTAATTTAGGTAATTGTTATGGAATGAATATTTGTGTTTTCCTCTCCTCCATTCATAAATTGAAATCCTCACCCCCAATGTGATTATATTTGGAAGTGAGGCCTTTGGGAGGTAATTAGGCCATGAGGCTGGAGTCCTGATTAACGGGATGGGCGCCTTTATAAGAAGAGGCACGTATTGCATGGAGCACTAGGTGTGGTGCAAAAACAATGAATACTGTAACGCTGAAAAGAAATAAAAATATATGTATATACCCAAGTAATGAAAAAAAAAAAAAGAGACTTGAGAGAGCTCACTCTCTTTCTTCTTTACCCCTCGAGGATACAACAAAAAGATGGCCTTCTGCAAACCGGGAGGCAAGTCCTTACCAAACACTGGATCCACCACCGTTTTGGTCTCAGACTTCCCAGCCTCCAGAAATGTGAGAAATACATGTTTGTTTCTTAAGTCACCAAGTCTGTGGCATTCTGTTATAGCAGCTTGAACCAAGACAATAATCCGTCAAGGTAGACTTCATTTCGGGCTTTGTATATAGTACTGGGCTGGGATCCAGTTTTATTTTCCTCCTTATTATCTTTGTTTTTCTAGAACTTAATTGGTACTCAGCAGTGTTCAGTAAAATGTTGAATGAAGAAGTGGGGTTTTTCTCAGGAAAAAGAAGTATGTGTTGTGAGGTATGTGTGTAGTGCATGAGTTATGTGGACACACGTGTGCATGTGTGTGTGTGTGTGTGTGTATGTGTGTATGTGTGTAAATCCTGTGAAGGATATTTCCGTTCTACTAAGGGAAAGCGTGGTTAGAACTGATGGGCAGTATCCTTCCTCCCACACATCAAGTGTTGACCTATGGTGTGTGTGTGGGAGGGTGGAGAGAAATAGGAGAATAGATTTAAGAAAACACTGATCCATTGATTGCAACTTACTCAAAAATTTCTCTTTTCAATTTAGTTTAATTTGATCAGGGTGTGACAGAGTCAAGAGTGGTTTTAAACATATCTAAGCTGGTGTGGCACAGGCACTGACCGATCAGAATGAATGCTTTTAATATGTCATCCTGGGGTGTTCTGCCTGATTATTAACCATGGAAACAGTAGCTGGTAGATATTATTAAATGATAATATATATGAAAGTGCTTTGTGAGCTAAAGATTTACACAAATGCTAGGCAGTGCTATTATTAGCTCTACTTAGCCCCTTAGAAATGCAATTTAAAAATTCTTATTTTTCTATATAATATAGATTCTGATTGCTACATGTCTTTGAACCAGTGGTATAAAGAAGTCAGTTAATTAAAAAAAGGTCCCTTTGACTTTCCTGAAAAATTCTCTGCCTCTCAGAGTGACCTGACATCAGGGTCAACCAGTGCCAAAGAATGTTTTCTGACCTTCTTGAGGTTTTAGTTTTGGAAAATTTGAGGGCACCTCTGTGGTTTTCCAGGGTGATTTATGAATGTTTTTCCTGTTTGCCGCTAGATTTAGGGAAACCGATTCCAGTAGATGGAGCTCTTTCTCAATGTTTGTTCCATTTTCACCAAGGTGGGGACATGCTTTTTACCTTTCTTTTCTGCAGTGGCTTAGTCTTAACTTAGTACAGATACTTACAATAGCGTCTGAAATCAGCATGAAATGTAGGTTATGTGTTTCTGTAAAATGAGCTTTGTCCTAAGATGTTTACTGGAACAGCCATGGTTAATTTCTTTCTGAGATCTGATCAAACACTATAGTTCCCCCACTTTGATTATCTTCATCAAAGACCTCAAATACCCACCTTTTTATTGTGAAGCTGTGTCCAGTTCCGAGATCAAATACTACATCTTTTGATCTGAATTTATAGTCATGCATATCAATGACCTGGCTTTTGCATTGTATGATCTTTGTGGCTGCACACCTTCTGTATATTAACAATTTTGAATGTAGGCCTTAAAAGCTACAGACGTATTTAATCATAAATATGCAGATAGCAAGAGAGTTCATTCTGGTCTGGATAATCCATTTAGTGTCATGTTTACAGGTCTATCAACTTGGAATTATGCATGGGAAACAATTAAAAAGAAGTGTCTAGAGATCGTCTCTCTAGAGGCAATAGGCCGAGTTGTAAAATGGACATCCTTGAAATAATGAGTCAATTCCAGAGCTTAGCAGGATTTTAAGTTTTTGAAAAAGTTAGCAATGTATTTACTTTAGGAAATAGCATCTGATTCCTATATAATGGAGTATAGATAGCTTGGACTAATTCATTAGTAAACATTGAAGAAATTCTAAGCCTTCATATGGAACTCTGTAGAAAAGCTATGGCACTGTTCCTTCAGTGAGGTTTCAGGGGTTTTGTGCATAAAATAAAAACATAGCTGGAGTGTTCAGCAGCTGTGTCCATCAGTGTGAAAGCAGAAAACACAAAACATTTTTTTTTCATTTGTTTTTTCCTCTCCACCCCCCCCCACCTCCCCCCCCCACCTCCCACCCCTCTTTTCTGTTGTTTGCCTTATGGGCAATATTGAGAGCCCATCTAAAGTATGTGTTATTTTTCTACTGTTATCTTGAAGCATGAGGAACAGACAGGAGTAAAAGCAATAGTGGGGTGTAGTGGACCAGGTACATCAAGTTGTCTGCCATTTAAGATGGCAGAGATGTGAGAGGAGTCAAGATGGTGGAGAAGTAGCAGGCAGAGACGACATCAGGTAGCAGGAGATCAGCTAGATAGTTTATCAAACC
Organism: Mellivora capensis; assembly: GCA_004024625.1. NCBI lineage: Eukaryota > Metazoa > Chordata > Mammalia > Carnivora > Mustelidae > Mellivora > Mellivora capensis. Next base: position 11,025 of record PISX010018811.1, on the reverse strand, counting down.
ATTGCGAACACCTACTAATCCAACGGGAGATCAAAGAGAAGAAGAACAGAAATTCTAGAAACAGAAAATTGACCACTTTCTGAAAGGTAGGACCGGCGGAGAAGTGAATCCAAAGCAACGGGAAGATAGACCGCGGGGGGAGGGGCCGGCTCCCGGCAAGTGGCGGAGCAACAGAGTAGTAAATCGGGACTTTTAAAAGTCTGCTCCACTGAGGGACATCGCTCCAGAGGCTAAACCGGGGTGAAGCCCATGCAGGGTCAGCGTGGCCCCAGGTCCCACAGGGTCACAGAAGGATCGGGGGTGTCTGAGTGTCACACAGCTCACAGGTATTAGAACGGGGAAGCTGGCCACAGAGAGACGAGGAGTGAGCTCTCAGCTCGGGGTTACCTTGAATCAGTCGCAGGCTGGGTGAGCTTGGAGCACAGCTGGAGGCCAGGGAGATGGGAGTGATTGGGTGCTTTTCTCTGAGGGTGCACTGAGGAGTGGTGCCCCGAGCTCTCGGCTCCTCTGAGCCGGAGACTGGGAGGTCGACATTTTCATTCCTGTCCTCCGGACTCTACGGAAAGCGTTCAGGGAACCAAAGCTCCCAAAAGCGAAACCGAGCATATTACTTAGCCCAGATCCTGGTAAGGGCGGTGCAATTCTGCCTCAGGCAAAGACAATTGAGAATCACTACAACAGGCCCCTCCCCCAGAAGATCAACAAGAAATCCAGCCAAGACCAAGTTCACTTACCAAGGAGACAGCGGAATTCCAGAAGAGGAGAAAGCAAAGCACGGAATTCATGGCTTTCTCCCCATGATTCTGTAGTCTTGCAGTTAATTTAATTTTTTCATTAATTTTATTTTTTTTCTTCTGCTAATTTTTTTTAAATTAGCAGAATTTTTAAAAATTTTACCCTTTTCTTTTTTAACGTTTTTAAACTAGTTTATCTTAACAATACCTTTCCAAAAAAAAATAATAATCTCTTTTGAACCTTCATTATTATAGTCATATTTTATCCTTCATAGTATTTAACTTCATTTTTTGTATACACATAGGGATTTTTTTCTTCTAAAAAATTTGGGGTACAACTTCCTCTAGCAGATCAAAATATACCCTAAATCTAGCTCCAAGCTTGTTCTAGTCTCCAGCCTGAGCAAATTCTCTCCACTTTCTTTTTCTTTATTCTCCCAACCAACTTACTTTATCAACTCCTTTTCTTAGAAATTAAAAAAAAATTTTTTTTTCATCTTTATAGGCATATTCCATCCCTTCATTGTGTTTACCTTATATACGTTTTTCATTCTTTAAAATTTTGGGAGGTAGTTTCTTCTAAGAGACCAAAATGCCCGACCCTGTTCTAGTCACCAGTCTAACATATATATATATATATATATATATATATATATATATATATATATATATATATTTCTTTTTTATATTTTTTCTTTATTTGTTTTCTTTAAAAAATTTTTTTTCTGAACTTCTTTTTACCCCTTTCTCCCCCCCACGATTTGGGGTCTCTTCTGATTTGGTTAAAGCGCATGTTCCTGGGTCTTTGCCACCCTCCTAGTATTTTATTTGCTCCTTCATATACTCTTATCTGGAAAAAATGACAAGGCGGAAAAACTCACCACAAAAAAAAAAGAACAAGAGGCAGTACCAAAGGCTAGGGACCTAATCAATACAGACATTGGTAATATGTCTGATATAGAGTTCAGAATGACGAGTCTCAAGGTTCTAGCTGGGCTCGAAAAAGGCATGGAAGATATTAGAGAAACCCTCTCTGGAGATATAAAAGCCCTTTCTGGAGAAATAAACGAACTAAAGTCTAACCAAGTTGAAATAAAAAAGCTATTAATGAGGTGCAATCAAAAATGGAGGCTCTTACTGCTAGGATAAATGAGGCAGAAGAAAGAATTAGTGATATAGAAGACCAAAAGACAGAGAATAAAGAAGCTGAGCAAAAGAGAGACAAACAGCTACTGGACCACGAGGGGAGAATTCGAGAGATAAGTGACACCATAAGACGAAACAACATTAGAATAATTGGGATTCCAGAAGAAGAAGAAAGAGAAGGGGAGCGGAAGGTATATTGGAGAGAATTATTATAGAGAATTTCCCTAATATGGCAAAGGGAACAAGCATCAAAATCCAGGAGGTGCAGAGAACCCCCCTCAAAATCAACAAGAATAGGTCCACACCCCGTCACCTAATAGTAAAATTTACAAGTCTTAGCGACAAAGAGAAAAACCTGAAAGCAGCCTGGGAAAAGAAGTCTGTAACATACAATAGTAAAAATATTAGATTGGAAGTAGACTTATCCACAGAGAGCTGGCAGGCCAGAAAGAACTGGCATGATATATTCAGAGCACTGAATGAGGAAAAACATGCAGCCAAGAATACTATATCCAGCTCGGCTATCATTGAAAATAGAAGGAGAGATCAAAAGCTTCCAGGACAAACAAAAACTGAAAGAATTTCCAAACACCAAACCAGCTCTACAGGAAATATTGAAAGGGGTCCTCTAAGCAAAGAGAGAGCCTAAAAGTAGGAGATCAGAAAGGAACAGAGACAATATACAGTAACAGTCACCTTACAGGCAATACAATGGCACTAAATTCATATCTCTCAGTAGTTACCCTGAATGTTAATGGGCTCAATGCCCCAATCAAAAGACACAGGGTATCAGAATGGATAAAAAAACAAAACCCATCAATATGTTGCCTACAAGAAACTCATTTTAGACCCGAAGACACCTCCAGATTTAAAGTGAGGGGGTGGAAAACAATTTACCATGCTAATGGACATCAGAAGAAAGCTGGGGTGGCAATCCTTAGATCAGATCAATTCGATTTTAAGCCAAACACTATAATAAGAGATGAGGAAGGACACTATATCATACTCAAAGGGTCTGTCCAACAAGAAGATCTAACAATTTTAAATATCTATGCCCCTAACGTGGGAGCAGCCAACTATATAAACCAATTAATAACAAAATCAAAGAAACACATCAACAATAATACAGTAATAGTAGGGGACTTTAACACTCCCCTTACTGAAATGGACAGATCATCTAAGCAAAAGATCAACAAGGAAATAAAGGCCTTAAATGACACACTGGACCAGATGGACATCACAGATATATTCAGAACATTTCATCCCAAAGCAACAGAATACACATTCTGCTCTAGTGCACATGGAACATTCTCCAGAATAGATCACATCCTGGGTCATAAATCAGGTCTCAACCAGTATCAAAAGATTGAGATCATTCCCTGCATATTTTCAGACCACAATGCTCTGAAGCTAGAACTCAATCACAGGAGGAAATTTGGAAAGAACCCAAATACATGGAGACTAAACAGCATCCTTCTTTAAAATGAATGGATCAACCAGGAAATTAAAGAAGAATTGAAAAAATTCATGGAAACAAATGATAATGAAAACAGAACGGTTCAAAATCTGTGGGACACAGCAAAGGCAGTCCTGAGAGGAAAATATATAGTGGTACAAGCCTTTCTCAAGAAATAAAGAAAGGCCTCAAATACACAACCTAACCCTACAGCTAAAGGAGCTGGAAAAAGAAAAAGAAAGAAAGCCTAAACCCAGCAGGAGAAGAGAAATCATAAAGATCAGAGCAGAAATCAATGAAATAGGAAAAAAACAAAAAACAAAAAACAATAGAACAAATCAATGAAGCTAGGAGATGGTTCTTTGAAAGAATTAATAAGATTGATAACCCCCTGGCCATACTAATCAAAAAGAAAAGAGAAAGGACCTAAATAAATAAAATCATGAATGAAAGAGGAGAGATCACAACCAACACCAAAGAAATACAAGCAATTATAAGAACATATTATGAGCAACTATACACCAGCTAATTTGGCAATCTGGAAGAAATAGATGCATTCCTAGAGACATACAAAATACCACAACTGAACCAGGAAGAAATAGAAAACCTGAAGAGACCCATAACCAGTAAGAAGATTGAAGCAGTCATCAAAAATCTCCGGACAAACAAAAGCCCAGGGCCAGACGGATTCCCAGGGGAATTCTACCAAACATTTAAAGAAGAACTAATTTCTATTCTCTTGAAACTGTTCCAAAAAATAAAAATGGAAGGAAAACTTCCAAACACATTTTATGAGGCCAGCATCACCTTGATCCCAAAACCAGACAAGGATCCCATCAAAAAAGAGAATTACAGAAGAATATCCTTGATGAACACAGATGCGAAAATTCTCACCAAAATAATAGCCAATAGGATCCAACAGTACATTAAAAGGATTATTCACCACGACCAAGTGGGATTTATTCCAGGGCTGCAAGGTTGGATCAACTTCCGCAAATCAAACAATGTGATACAATACATTAATAAAAGAAAGAACAAGAACCATATGATACTCTGAATAGATGCTGAAAAAGCATTTGACAAAGTACAGCATCCTTTCCTGATCAAAACTCTGCAAAGCATAGGGATAGAGGGTACATACCTCAATATCATCAAAGCCATCTATGAAAAACCCACACGAATATCATTCTCAATGGAGAAAAACTGAGAGCTTTTCCGCTAAGGTCAGGAACATGGCAAGGATGTCCATTATCACCACTGCTATTCAACATAGTACTAGGAGTCCTAGCCTCAGCAATCAGACAAAAAAATGAAATTAAATGCATCCAAATTGGCAAAGAAGAAGTCAAACTATCACTCTTTGCAGATAATATGATACCTTATATGGAAAACCTAAAAGACTCCACTCCAAATCTGCTATAACTTGTACAGGAATTCAGTAAAGTGTCAGGATATAAAATCAATGCACAGAAATCGGTTGCATTTCTATACATCAAGAACAAGAGAGAAGAAAGAGAAATTAAGGAGTCAATCCCATTTACAATTGCACCCCAAACTATAAGATACCTAGGAATAAACCTAACCAAAGAGGCAAAGAATCTGTATTCAGAAAACTATAAAGTACTCATGAAAGAAATTGAGGAAGACACAAAGAAATGGAAAAATGTTCCATGCTCCTGGATTGGGAGGACAAATATTGTGAAAATGTCTATGCTACCTAAAGCAATCTACACATTTAATGCAATCCCTATCAAAATCCCATGCATTTTTTTTCAAAGAAATGGAACAAATAATCTTAAAGTTTATATGGAACCAGAAAAGACCTTGAATAGCCAAAGGAATATTGAAAAAGAAAGCTAAAGTTGGTGGCATCAGAATCCTGGACTTCAAGCTCTATTACAAAGCTGTCATCATCAAGACAGTATGGTACTGGCACAAAAACAGACACATAGATCAATGGAACAGAATAGAGAGCCCAGAAATAGACCCTCAACTCTATGGTCAACTAATCTTCGATAAAGCAGGAAAGAATGTCCAATAGAAAAAAGACAGCCTCTTCAACAAATGGTGTTCAGAAAATTGGACAGCCACATGCAGAAAAATGAAATTGGACCATTTCTTTACACCACACATGAAACTAGACTCAAAATGGATGAAGGACCTCAATGTGAGAAAGGAATCCATCAAAATCCTTGAGGAGAACACAGGCAGCAACCTCTTCGACCTCAGCCACAGCAACGTCTTCCTAGGAACATCACCAAAGGCAAGGGAAGCAAGGGCAAAAATGAATTATTGGGACTTCATCAAGATCAAAAGCTTTTGCATGGCAAAGGAAACAGTTAACAAAACCAAAGACAACTGAGAGAATGGGAGAAGATATTTGCAAACGACATATCAGATAAAGGGCTAGTGTCCAAAATCTATAAAGTGCTTATCAAACTCAACACCCAAAGAACAATAATCCAATCAAGAAATGGGCAGAGGACATGAGCAGACATTTCTGCAAAGAAGACATCCAGATGGCCAACAGACACATGAAAAAGTGCTCCACATCACTCGGCATCAGGGAAATACAAGTCAAAACCACAATGAGATATCACCTCACACCAGTCAGAATGGCTAAAATTAACAAGTCAGGAAATGACAGATGCTGTCAAGGATGCGGAGAAAGAGGAACCCTCCTACACTGTTGGTGGGAATGCAAGCTGGTGCAATCGCTCTGGAAAACAGCATGGAGGTTCCTCAAAAAGTTGAAAATAGAACTACCCTATGACCCAGCAATTGCACTACTGGGTATTTACCGTAAAGATACAAAGATAGTGATCTGAAGGGGCACGTACACCCGAATGTTTATAGCAGCAATGTCTACAATAGCCAAACTATGGAAAGAACCTAGATGTCCATCAACAGAGGAATGGATAAAGAAGAAGTGGTATATATACACAATGGAATACCATGCAGCCATCAAAAGAAATGAAATCTTGCCATTTGCAATGACGTGGATGGAACTAGAGGGTATCATGCTTAGTGAAATAAGTCAGTCGGAGAAAGACAACTATCATATGATCTCCCTGATATGAGGAAGTGGAGATGCAACATGGGGGGATTGGGGGGTAGGAGAAGAATAAATGAAACAAGATGGGATCGGGAGGGAGACAAACCATAAGTGACTCTTAATCTCACAAAACAAACTGAGGGTTGCTGGGGGTCGGGGGGTCGGGAGAGGGTGGTGGGGTGATGGTCATTGGCGAGGGTATGTGCTATGGTGAGTGCTGTGAAGTGTGTAAACCTGGTGATTCACAGATCTCTACCCCTGGGGATTAAAATACATTATATGTTTATAAAAAAATAAAAAATTAAAAAAAAGATGGCAGAGATGTTTAAGGAGATTGGGGATAAGTAGGAATAGCTCCTGTTTTGATCCACTGAAATTTCTTGGTATTAGGCAGGAAGACTGGAGACCACCCTCATTTCATTGCTATATCCACTCTTCATTCTTCAAGGCTAATAGTAGGAAATATGAATAAACTTAATGAAACAGATAGTTACTCAGTTCTCAGTAAACAACAGTAGTAACAGGGCACAGGCATCTAAATAGACATGAATTTTGCTTTTATGAAGGCTTCACACAAATGAATAATTATAATTGTGACATGTGATAGGCTGTAAGAAAGCTATATATACACATATGTATATGTATATATATGTATTATGTGTATGTATGTGTGTGTATAATGGAAATCATTCATTCTCCTAACTCTTGATTTTCTCACATCCTTTCCCCCCACTTAACAAGCAACTACTACATTCCAATCAATACATCAGAGACTTTTCACATGTTTTTTAAATAATTTAATCTCCACAATAAACTATGAAGAAGATATTGTTATCCATAATTTATAGATGAGGTTTGGAACAGTTAGAAAATAATGTCCTGTTGACCATATTTTATTACCTGGAATATTCTTTTCCAGTGTCCCATATTGGGTCCTAGAGAGTCAGAGGCTTGAGTTAATATAATCAAGATACAGTGGGAACTGCCCCAAATTTTGGGTCTCTAATCCTCATGAAATTATTTAATTTAAAATTATCCTTTTCCTTCAGTAAATTTTTCAGAAGGTCTTTGATTAATATATCAAAAGACCAGTGACCTCCAAATTTCCTCTTGGGTATTGCAAGGATGCATTGGGGTGGAGGGGAGGACTGCAAAAATCATTCAGGAAAAATTTCTCCTCCTTTTCTGCTTAGCCTGAAACTGCTTCATACAGGGACAGCACTGTGTGGGAGTCCCAGCTGAGGGTCCTGCCCCATGATTCACTGGGCTCGTTCTAGGGCCAGCAGCTCAGAGGCCAGTGCCTGTGGCCCTCCATGATCATGGCTCCTTTGGAAACCTCTGTGGATGAGAACAGCAGCTATTCCTCATTATCCCCCAGTCTTTCAGCATCACATTGATGGCTTATCAGGCAGCCTTCATATTTTCATGGAGGGCATATTTCCCCAGTGAAGGATAGTTCACTGTATCTTCAGTGTTGAGTTCCTCAGGGGCAGATCTATGAAGAAAGATGGGCTCACCAGGGAGGAGAGCCTGGGTAGCAGATCCACTCTGAGGTTTCCGTCCATCCAGTTTGAACCTCTGAGGTAGGGCATGGACTCCTTGGTTCAGAGAGAGCTCATATGCTCCCTGTGGGCTGCTATGAAGTGCCAATGATTACCTCCAGACAACGCCTGAAGGACAGTTTCTCTTCATATGCCTCCTCAGCTGGTCATAAAACCTGGAAACAGCTCTAGGAAATTCTCATTTCTCCAAACTGGGTCCATAGAACTAAGCTTCAGCTGAGTTTCTGGGTTGGGTGGATGGAGTGGTCACTTTCTGATTCCTGGGGTGAATTCTGAGGTGGCTGCTTTCACTCACTTAGGGAATAAGAATGGAAACTAGCTTTCTTCTGGCACAACTCTGGTTTTTCCTCCTGTCTCTCCTCTCCCTCACCGACCAGCTTGATGGCTTCTTCTAAGGGATTTACTCGTAGCGCTCTTGTTCAAGCCTCCTCCTCCTCTTCCTTCCTGGGGAGGGTCTTCCTTTTCTGTCTCTGTTTAGCTGAGGAAGTTCATTTTCATGTCGCTCTTTTCTTATGTAGTATGGCTAGAACCCACTGAGTGGATAGTAGGTAACTATATAACCATTTCATGTTGAGAACTATTTAATTATAGGGGTGCCTAGGTGGCACAGTTGGTTGAGCATGGGACTCTTGGTTTTGGCGTAGGTCTTGATTCAGGGTTCTGAGGTTGAGCCCAGTGTTGGGCTCTCTGCTCAGCACGAGTCTGCTTAGGTTTCTCTCTCCCTCTGCCCTGCCCTCAGACCCCCAAATGAATAAATAAATCTTAAAAAAAGAGAACTATTTAACTATATAACTATTTCACATTTGGAAGCCCCACAAAGTGAAAATTGGCAGTTTCACAATGTTAGCTGTAATCCCTATGTAATTAGACTTTGTATATCCCAAATGAACAGGTAGTTGTGTGTGGTGTTGCAAAAGAATAGCATTTGCCCTGAGGTAATACTACGGTTCAACTTCTATAGGCCATTAAAGCCTGGGATGATTTATGAGGCAGAGAGAGAGAGTCCTCATGCACATGATCTTTCAACAAGCCTCATGAATGTAAGGCTCTGTGGCTCCAGAACCTTCTATTCAAATTTAATTTGAAATTATATTCAAATCAAAGAAGTATGTGCCTCTGTCATGAGGCAAGAGACAGACTATAAGAGAGGAGGGGTTGTTTATTTGAATTCTGATTGAGAAAAGGTGACTCCAGTGGGTTCAGCTATATTCACACACTTGGTCAATCTTACAATTAAGTTCCCTTATTGGTTAGGAAGAAAAAATTAGTATGCCTTGGGAGCATTGGGAAGAACCTAAGGCAGACCTCCCCTCTGTTGGTGCCAGTTTCTAAAGCCTCATATTTTATTAAAAATTAATATGATTTTAGCATTTTGCTGCATAATATATCCTGGATTATTTTTAAAATAAAAATAGTGTTTAAGTTACCCACTTAGGGCAGTTGATACTTCACGTGTTGCATTTATTAACATAAGGCCCTCGAGGTCATGTTGTGACCTCGAGGGCCTTATGTTAGTGAAATAAATCAGACAGGGACAAATACTGTATGATCTCACTTATATGTGGAATAAAGAAAAAGATCTGAGCTCACACATACAGAGAATAGATTGGTGGTTGCCAGGGGCATGGTGGTGGGCGTGGAAAAAATTGGTGCAGGGGGTCAAAGTAAAATCTTCCAGTTAAAGTAAAAGTCATGGGGATGTCATGTAGAGCCTGGTGACTATAGTTGATAACACTATATTGCAAATTTGAAAGTTGCTAAGAGAGTAGATCTTAAAAGTTCTCATCCCAAGAAAAATTTTTTTTTTTATGGTTAGAGGTGGCTGTTGTATGTTTTTTTTTAATTTATAAATATTTTTTTAAATTTCTTTTCAGCGTAACAGAATTCATAGTTTTACACCACACCCAGTGCTCCATGCAACGTGTGCCCTCCATAATACCCACCACCAGGCTCCCCCAACCTCCCACCCCCTGCCCCTTCAAAACCCTCAGGATGTTTTTCAGAGTCCATAGTCTCTCATGGTTCATCTCCCCCCCAATTTCCCTCAACTCCCTTCTCCTCTCCATCTCCCCATGTCCTCCGTGTTATTTGTTATGCTCCGTAAATAAGTGAAACCATATGATAATTGACTCTCTCTGCTTGACTTATTTCACTCAGCATAATCTCTTCCAGCCCCGTCCATGTTGCTACAAAAGTCGGGTATTCATCCTTTCTGATGGAGGCATAATACTCAATAGTGTATATGGACCACATCTTCTTTATCCATTCGTCCGTTGAAGGGCATCTGGTTCTTTCCACAGTTTGGCGACCATGGCCATTGCTGCTATAAACATTGGGGTACAGATGGCCCTTCTTTTCACCACATCTGTATCTTTGGGGTAAATACCCAGTAGCGCAATTGCAGGGTCATAGGGAAGCTCTATTTTTAACTTCTTGAGGAACCTCCACACTGTTCTCCGGAGTGGCTGCACCAACTTGCATTCCCACCAACAGTGTAAGAGGGTTCCCCTTTCTCCACATCGTCTCCAACACACGTTGTTTCCTGTCTTGCTGATTTTGGCCATTCTAACTGGTGTGAGGTGGTATCTCAATGTGGTTTTAATTTGAATCTCCATGATGGCTAGTGATGATGAACATTTTTTCATGTGTCTGATAGCCATTTGTATGTCTTCATTGGAGAAGTGTCTGTTCATATCTTCTGCCCATTTTTTGATGTGCTTATCTGTTTTGTGTGTGTTGAGTTTGAGAAGTTCTTTATAGATCCTGGATATCAACCTTTTGTCTGTACTGTCATTTGCAAATATCTTTTCCCATTCCATGGGTTGCCTCTTTGTTTTGTTGACTGTCTCCTTTGCTGTGCAGAAGCTTTTGACCTTGATGAAGTCCCAAAAGTTCATTTTTGCTTTTGTTTCCTTTGCCTTTGGTGACATCTCTTGAAAGAAGTTGCTGTGGCTGATATCAAAGAGGTCACTGCCTATGTTCTCCTCTAGGATTCTGATGGATTCCTGTCTCACATTGAGGTCCTTTATCCATTTCGAGTTTATCTTTGTGTACGGTGTAAGAGAATGGTCG
>PISX010018810.1:0-39624 GCA_004024625.1 Mellivora capensis | reverse complement strand
ATTCAGGACTGGACTTGTTGAACCAAAATCTACTGGGAGTCAGGGTTGCAAGGAAGAGTCTACATTTTAAACAGGAGAACTTCAGAGACTTTTATACCTATGAGCACTGGAGGATTACTAGAATTCGTTTGTAAAATTGATCTAACTGCTTTCTTCAGTTCCTGATTCCAGCATTTAAAGCCTCCACTATCTTGTGGGTGAGGCTTTTTTTTAAAAGGGTAAATTTATCCATTTATGTAACCAACACCCACTAGGTGATTTGGCTAGGTTCTATGGGTTTACACAGATAAATCAGAAGTGAAACTTCTCTTCTAAGACTACAATATTATGTTGATATTATGAGGTTTTAACATGTTCTTTCAAATGAGAAAGATCTGTACTTTATTCTATTTTTAAAGCTTCTATTTTCCATAAATGTGAATGCTTCTCTTATTTTCTATTCAGGAAAGGCTTTACAAATCGTGTATTTTAGTTAATTCTCTTATTTTTTCTGGTAGGAAGGTGAATAACATGCATTATTTTTTATAAATAATCGAGACTATGTTTTTGAGAGAAGAATAGTTAAAAAAAAATGTATGCCAGCTGCTGCTTTTATTCAAGGCTTTGTATTGCTCTTGGGTTTTTATGAATGTATTGAAGTGTGCAGGTGCATGTGTGTTTGTGATCCAGATAAAAATGGTAAACCTATCATTAAAGCATTTCCTTAAAAAAATGTATCATTCTTTTTATGGTGAGTAAAAATAATTTCACTAGTTCCTAATGTCCTTCCTCTAAAAATGTGGCAAGAGGGTTGTGGTTGTGTTCTGTTCTTTACCACTGGATTCCTTCCCATTGGAGGTAGCCCTGGGACATGGAGGAACAGTGGTGGGAAGCTATGTTTTCTACTAGAGGAGGATTCATTGAGACTTGTCATTGGTGATCTCTTTCCCAAGCATCCTGTGGCTGAGCACTCCTGTGGTTCCAGAGTGTGTTTCAGAACTAGAGGCTCCACAAAGGCGTCCCTCTTATTTCCTCCTCTCCCATCTTTCCCTCTGCAGTAATGATGTTGTAAAAAGGCACATAAGTAAATATTGCCCAAATATCAACAGCCTGGTTTGGAAGGAGCAAGACTCACGAGCTGATTGCTTTTAATATATAAATTCATTTTCTTTATAGATTTGACATGCTCGTGGGGAGTGGAAGGAGGGAGGGTAGGCAATGTGAGCATTTTTTCTTCTTTTCCTAAGCTCAGAGAATGTAGAGATTTGGGGCAGGTCCTGTTCCAGTGTAGAGAGTGAGGGTAGGTAGAGAGCTGTGTCCATAGGCTGGCAGGTTGGTCGTGAGCACATGGCCTGGAGTAGTGAAGGTTTTTTGTGTTGAATCAAAGCTAATTGTTAGGGTTTGCTTGTTATTTTTTGTTATTGTTGTTGCTATTTTGTGTGTGTGTGTGTGTGTGTGTGTAATTTTCTAGTTTAACTGAGAGTGGGTTTGTCAAAGTCATCCATATCACTCAACTGACTCTAGTCACCTGGCTAGTCAGTGGCAAAGGGCCCAGAACTGTCCCTCTGAGCTGGTAGTGCAGTTCTTCCCATTACAATCCTGGCAGGTATCGGGCTTCTAAACAAGGTCTGACCTATTAACTACTTTTCAAGGCAAAGTCGATTATTTGAGCTTGCAACAAATAAGTAAAATAAGAAAGAAGAGAGGTATAAAATCTTTTCTATCAGTGCTACCTCTTTAGTTCAGTCTGGCTATGGATGGTCAGTAACTCATAATATTAAATATCATGTTTTTAACATCTTGAATGGAAATCTTACTTCATCACCCAGACTGCCTGAATTAGTCTTAATTTTTTTTTCATTTACAAAAAATGTTATAAAAAGGAAGAAAAAAAATCTCAGCAATTTTAGAAAATTTTAATGATTCTTTTTAAAAAATGAAACTGATACAGTGGACTGACTAGAGGCTTGTGCTTGGAAGCAAAATGCAGAAATTCACTTTTCTAAAGAAGGTGGAAGGAAGCACAGCCCAGGTTTATTAGCATATGTCTACAGGTTCAAGTTTGTGATCTTGTATTACTCATGAATCACATGGTTTTTCATTCTCCCTGGAAATATTTCATGAGGCCAATTTTTCTACACTTAAAGGGAATATTTACAGGAACGTGGAATACAGGCAGAGGTGAGGTAACCCAGACCCAGAGATCAGGAGGCCACAGAGCTGCCACGAAGCTGCTGTGCAGCCCAGGTGAAGGCCTTCAGGTTTAGGAGCTGCTCTTTACCTCACCACCTCTGCAGCTGTTCACCCTCCCTCCCAACTTTCACTTCCTTTCCTGAGCTCCTTTTCTTGACTTGGCTCTTTTTACATGCGATTCCTTGGTCAGGAAAGAAATTAATTTCCTAGCTGACTTGAACTGCTTTTTGTCATCTTATATTAAATATCATTTCTCCAGGGAAGTCTTTCCTAGCTCCTGTGGAACCATGTAGAATCCCTTTGCTATTTGCTCCAAAGCATTTTATGCTTCCCCTTTCCCAAAATTCACCCCAACATAGTATTCTATATCTGTCTTGGCCACTAGGCTGCAACTTCCATGAGTGGGGGAATTTGTCTTTTCACCAGTGTGACCCGACACATTGCCTGGCACATAGTACACACTGTGTATGTATCCTCACCCTTACCCTGCAGTTTCCCTCAGTCACACCCAAAGCACCCTTAAGCTCTAGAACTCAGCTTGCAAACTTCTGCTGTCTGAATTCAAAAACCTATGCTTTGATTGATTGATGCCCCCCTCCCAACGCAATCATTGATAGCTAGCTAGGCTGCCTCTGACTCAGCACCATTTTTGAGTAGCCCTAGGAGGGCTTTTATTTCAACTTACCTCCATTTTTAATGCTAAATCTGAAATTTGTATTTGATTCTGGGCTGTTCTAGGAGGATCCGGAATAAGCATGGTTTTTGAATTCATACAGCAGAAGTTTGCAAGCTGAGTTCTAGAGCTTAAGGGTGCTTTGGGTGTGACTGAGGGAAACTGCAGGGTAAGGGTGAGGTTGCATGTGTTGGATGTTTTCACTTCCTTTAACTGTTGTGTTAATAACACTATCAAATGTGTAGATAGCATTTACTGTGTCACAGGCACTGTTCTACACACTTGATGCAAATTAATTCAATCCCCATGACAACACTAAGTGGAAAGTAGGATTTTTATCATTTGGGGAAACCGAGGCACAAGACAGGCCTGTGCCTTGCTCAAGGTCACAAGGATAGTAAATGCAAAGCCAGCTTCAAAGCCAGCAGTCGGGTTCCAAAGTCTCTCTCTCAGCATAGCGACTTTTGAATGGCTTTTGTATGTTTTCAGGTGGTGGGAGGGAGGGGGTCACAGTTCAGATTTGAGGAAAGGATCTGCTGCCCTGAACCTTAAAAACTGCCATGCTACAGCAGACCTTCATACCCAGAGTCTCCTCAAGCAGCTTTCAGGGCATTAGGTTTTTATCTCCGTGATCTGGGCACCGAGGCATGACTTTGCCTGCGGTCTACATGTTGGTCTGTGTGGATGTTTAGAGCCATACCACGGAAGGCGGCCAGGCTTGAGGAAGGGTAAAGACGGAAGTAAGCCTTGGGGACCATCTCCCTGGGCTGGGCGCCCGTCTCCGCCTTTAGTTTGAGTCACTCCTCAGTCCTCCCAGCAGCCTCCTGCCCACGGTTTGTCTTCCCACCTTACAGCAAGGGAGGAGAGCGACCTACAATGAGGCTAATGACGGAAGAGCCTGAGAAAAGGTTCCAGGGGCAGGTCATGGGTCAAAGTCCTGCCGCTTCCCTTCTCACCCTTCTCTCCTCAACATGCCTACTTCCGAGAAGCAAAAAGCAGAGATGGCATCAAGGGCCCCTAGAAACATTTCTCTTTGCTGTAGCTAACCTTGAAGCGGACGAGCACGCCCATGCACGCTGCCCTCTGTCAGCTCTGAGAATACCCAGCTGCAAAGCCTGGTACACCGATGTTAGAATGCCTTACCCATTACTTGGATGGGGACACACACAGAGCCACTAATTCTAGGCTGCCCTAACTTTCTGAAGTTGATGGCATTGGCTGCGAATTCATTAGCTATCAACTGCATTTTGTTTTCTGGATGTGCTGAGATACACCCCCCCCTTCCCCAAGCATAATTTGGGTTTTATATGAAGGTAGAAAGTAAAGAGGCCCTTTTGACTACTACTAATGGCATCAAACTGCACGTATAAAACTATGTTAACATGTCAGTACTTGCCTAACATTGTAGAGCAGTTCCAATGACTGTTTTTAACTTCTTGTGCTTTTAAAAATGTTTGTTGTGTGCACGGAACACTCCCTAGGTCATGGGTTGAACGGTGACCTCCGGGTTGGTCGCAAATAGGTGGGGGGTCGCCGGGCCCCAGGCCCCGTTGCTCTGCGCTGGCAGCCGACAGGGGGCGCGGAGGAGGCGGCGGTGCCAGGCAGAGCGGAGCGCAGCGCGCGCCATCTGGGTCGTTGAGGACGCGCCTGGAGAGGTGCTGGCTCTGCGTTCCACTCCAATACGTCTTCTTCCATTTTGCAGCTTCCCACTTCCCATCTGTGCCCACCCACTGGTTTCTCAAAGAATAATAATAATAATAATAAAAAATTGGCAGACGCTTCAAAGAAAAAGAATCAGGAACACGTGGGCTCTTCCATCCTAGGTTCAGACGGTGTAGGGCACACGTGGCTACCGTGTGGCCTAGCTGGCTTCCCGCACCCGTTCCCGAAGCTGTGATCCAGCTTGACCGACCTGGGCTGTGCATTTTGCTGCACGGTGGATATCGGGGTGCTAGTTGTACTTTGCAAGTTGCCAGGAAAACGTTTTCTTTTTCCTTTCATCTTTGCCAGTGCTGCCTGCAGACTCCAAAAGCCATCTTCAGAAAGCTGATAATTAAAGCCATGGAATCTGAGCATGAGTAATCGTTACCTATTTTGCTTGGGTGCAATCCTTTAGAGAAAATGATGTCCTCGCCAATAATGATTAGGTTATCACCTTGTCCTATTACTCGTCCAGGGGCCCCAATTTGAGGATAGATGTAAGGCCACCTTTTGTTGCTCAATTCTCTGATTCAAATAAATCTTGTATTCCAGAAAAAAGAAAAGAAAAGAAACAACCCCAAAACTATAAACAGCAGTTATTTCTGAATAGAGCACAACTATATCACTGTTTTAAGGATAGTTAAAAAAAAAAAAAAAATACTTGGTAAAATGGCAGTTTTATTCATTAATAAACACTCTGAAGCAGCCAGGAATTCAAATTCTCACAGCACATTTTGTGGAATGATGTGTATACTCTGCCATCTTGCTGGAATGCGCCTGTGTTGCTCAGAGCTTTTCACTGACTGACGGCTGAGTCTTTATTGTCTAAAGATGGATTTTTGCAAATTCAAGTTCCCCAAAGCATACAGCCCTAAACAATAGGTACTTGCAGACATAATGCTTTATTGCCATGCTCTGGAAGTGGAGAGAGAGTTGATGGACAAACACCTGGGATTCATATTTGGACTGACAGATAGGTCTCCTTATTTTGGACTTTTTCCTCTGTGAGGAGGGAGACAGGGAAGTGTTAAAAACAAGCAGACTTAGGGAGTTGTCTTCAAGTAGAAGGCCCCCATAGGGGTTTTTTCCCAAAGGCTATGTCTGGGTCTGAAATGCAAATGAAATTTCTTTGCTTTCTTTGTCAAAATTATCTAGGCTTGGGCCTCAAACGTACCTCCTGCAAGAAAAAACTCTCCATTTCAGACCCAGAAATGTAAATGGTGTCAGAGGGATTCCTTAATGAATGGATGAAAGGCTCTCAGTATACCAAAGGAAATGAATTATTAGTGCCTCATTGGCCCCAAAGATGTGTGTTTTAATGTCAGTATCTTTGACACCATTCACTCTGTCTCTGAAATACATACCCATTCTCATCTTGAGGAAGGGGCTTTGCCTTAGCTATTTTTTAATTTTCTTAAGCAGCAACTGTTTCTGTTCTGGATCTGTATTTTGTAAGGTAAGAACCCCATCTTTCCAAATGTGTCCCTAGAATACCTGTCTTCACCTTAATTGAAAAAAAGTAGGTCAAATTTATATTTGGGAAAATCTTCCTGTCTGAAAATTTGAAGCAATAGAAGTTGGATTTTGCAAGTTTGTTTTGGGTAAGCAGCAAGCATATTTCCGTTGGTTGGTTCAGCAACAACATTTCTGTCCCGTCATCTAGTTAGGGATGAATGGCAGATTGTGGTTTCCAAAACTGAGACTGCATATGCTCTACCCAAACTTGCTCAATTTGGGAAGCTCACAAGTACACTTGCCTTTGATTTTTTTTTTTTTTTCTTCCCCGGAGTTTCTCTTTTGGCCAAAGAGGAATTGCTTCTGTGCCACTCAAAATAACTTGAACTTCTCTGCAACTCGGAAAAGAGAAGTAGCTAGTGAAGCCTCTTCTTAGCAATTCATTGACATGCAGAGTGACGGTGAGGGTAGAAGGAACAGGAAGGTCACAAACAGATTGGGTGTCTTCTTTTTTTTTCTGGAAGAAAGAATTGATGTTGATCTGTAAGAGAAGCTCACAAGAGAAAAAGCTGATGGATTTTCTGATGTGCTTTGAGCTTCTCAGGTATGCTTACTAAGGTGTGCTTTGATCAGTCTTCTTTTGATCACCAATGATCAAGACTTGCTTAAAACTCAACTTGTGTCTTTTATATGTGCTGTAAGGTTAGAGATATATAAGGTTCTCTGGAAGACATGGGGCAAAGGAGAGGTAACATGTGGAGAAAATATGGAATGAAGAAAAATAATTTAGTAGTAAGACTGTCTTAGGGGTGATCAAAACAATTCTGAGAAAATATATTCATCTAGATTTTTCTAGGAAGAACACTAGGAACAGGAATGGCTTAAAGTAAAACAACAAACTGAAAACGGGTAGGATAGCAAGTTGGCTGCCATGGCCCAGGCTCTGCATTAGACTCTGGGTAAACCTCAAGGAACATAAAATACAGGGTGCCTCTCTTCTGGAGGTTCTAGTCTAGCAGAGGAGTTTATCATGTATAGCTTAAGTAACTGATATGTTGAAAAAGTACTACTCTTGACAGAACCAAAATACAACTACATTTCCCCTATTGTTCTTATAAAGTTTCTTCAGTGGGGCCAATGTCCTTGACTCCTGCATAAAAACTCTGGCCGCACTCTTCCCCACCCCACCCCCCCAGCCTCCCTGCTCATTTTCAGATGATACAAAAGATCTCTTGGTCAATTTAAGTTACAGAAACAGTCTCATTTCGGTCCTTAAATTGTCTGGTTCTGCAGTAGTCAATCATTGACCTTGACCTAGTTACATCTCAACCTGTCTTCCCCTAGAGCCTGCCCTCCTGCTGCCAGGGTGAGGAGTCCTGCTCTCTCACTTTTTCTGTCCCCTCCCCATTTCACTGTCATGTGTGTAGGGGTTAGCAGGGGCATGCATAGGCATGCAGGAAGGAGAGGTAAGAGCATCAGCCCTTTCTTACCTGGCTGGCTGGCAGCCCGTTTTCTGCCCTTTGAACCAGCTCTCTTGATGGACTTTCTACAGCATTGAGTCTTTGGAAGTTTGCAGCAGCGAAGCTCCTTGGTTCCTGGTATGGGGAGGGAGGGGCATGCATCTCCCATCCTTAAGGTTGTCCCTGGACACCCCTTCCTCAGCTTTGGCTACCCCATAGTCCCCCTTGAGCCTCTTCCCATGGGTCAGGGTCTCCTCCTCCTTGGAAGGTCTTAAGAACTCTCCCTCATTCCCATCCCTCTAACCTCCTGCCCCAACTCAGCAGGTGCAGTCCTTGCTGCAAGCATCCATGTGCTCTAGCTCTGCCGCCAAAACTGTTTGTCAGCATCTCTGATGTCCCAGACAGATTCTGGGATAGACCCTCCCTGTGCATGGTCAGCTTGAGCCTTCTGGGACTGGCTCCTCTCCCCCAACTGCAGGGAACTTGCTTGGAAGCCTTCTCTCCACTTGGACTGTGCGGTTAGAAGGTAATATCCCCGACCTGCAGTCCCATGAATGGTGACAGGGATGCCAGTATAGTGCCGAGGTCTCTCTTTAGCCTCCTCTTTCTGCCCTCTACTCTTTTTTAATATTCTTCATCTGCAGAGGGGTCCAGAGCCGCAGAACAAGTTGCTGGGCTACTTCCTCTGCAGTTCTGCACCTCTACCTGGCCTTGGGCATGGGGGTAAGTTTCACGCTGAGATCTGAGTCTTGGTGCCTCAGTTGGACTAAGATAGACTTTTGTATGAAAATCCTGTAGATTCCAGATGGTGTAATAGCACTTTTCCCAAATTGTTTCACTTACTTCTCGCACTTAATGAGAGGCACAATCAGCACGATCAGAAAACAACACAAAACAAACCTGAATTGCAGGTGTTTTAAGTAACTTGCCTAAACGAGTTGTCAAAGCAACTCAGTAATGAGGTCAAGCCTCAAACTCAGGTCAGTGGACCCGATTCTATATTTGTACCCTCAATGTCAGGATCCGGAAGCTTTGGGAGAGAGGGTAGTCCCTCAACAGAAATTTGGGGCAAACAAGCAAAGAAACTTGGAGTGAGAAAGGACACTCCCCCACCCCCTTACTTTCTTGACTCCCACCCCACTGTGCGGCCAGTGCCCACGGTGCACAACAGACCCTTGTAGGGAAGCGGCGGGGGCCGTGCCACGCGGTGCCGGCCCCGCAGCCAGCACCGGCCGCTGGAGATGTGACTGAAGCTCGGGACATGAGCCCGCTTGTTCGCTCACTCTCAGTGAAAAGAGTTTTGAAATGAGTTCTGAATAGACAGCATTTTCTTTGTGCGGTTGATAAATAACACAGAGCAAAGTTAGCAAGTTGCAGCGCTTCTACATTCTGATTCTATGGAACCTTTTTGTAGGGAGAAGGGCAGGATGTTTTTAACAGAATGTGACCTCACTGGAATACGAGAGGTAAGAAGAAAAAATTATTGAGATAGCTGTGATTATTTTACATCTTGGAAAACATAGCATCTAATAAAGCTACATGGAGAGAGAAGATTTCTACATTCTACACAAAAACCAATGCCTCCTAGAGCTTTGGAAGGTGTTATTCACATTGGTTTGGCATTTGTTTAGGTTTGATTAGAAACTAATGATTTTTCTTATGATAATTTTCATGTGCACATTTTCTTTTTCTCCTCTAGAAAACAATAACATTTCTGGATGGGGCAGTGTGGAGAAATCCCAAGAGAAATAGCATAAGAGCATTTTGGAATATATCCCGGAAAAGATAACTTTCTACACATCTGTAGAGATTCGCCTGGTTAAGGTAAGAAAAAAAAATATTGTAAAAAAGTAGATTCAGGTTATTTCATTACGTCACACTGGGTTGAACTTCGGGAGAAAAACACGAACTACTGATGCAGGATGGATGAGGGGGTAGTTAGGAGGTCCCACCTTCTGCCCCTCCCTCTTCCAGGCATGGGCATGGTAGCCCTGGGTCCACTGTGACAATGGGTGGTCACCAGGGGTTGTTTCTCATGCCAGCTGAAGAGCTGTGGGGAACGTGCGGGGGTAGAGGGGTGACAAATATTGCTTTCAACAGGCTCTTCTGCTAAAACGTCAATGTGTTTCATAGAGCAAATGTTACTTGTACAGTATGGAACTTCTTTTAGATTTATATTTGCACTGGGACTGACTCATTTTCTATTTAGGATTCTTAAAAAATCACTTTTATGGTGCTCAGATGAGAAGTACATCTGTTGCTTACATATAATAAGCATCAAATACGAAGATATGTTGAATGCTGGAGCCGTTTGTTTGTCGCTATAGGAGACCTGAAACATATGTATGCTGTATTTCTCTCTACTGGAAGAGAGGCGTGAGGATGCAAACTTTGTGGTTCTTCCCTTGAACATTAAGATTGTTTGAAATCTCCAGCTACTTTAGGTCATTAAAAATGAACATCATTTAGAACTCTCGAATGGGTACTTTCAATCAGGTTCAGTGGGACAAAGATTGCATTGGTCACTAGGTCTTATTCGGGATTCTGGACAAGGTTTTGAAGCAAAGCATAGCTAATTTATTTGTTGGTAGGTTCTAGACACATACCATTAGCACTGTAACAAGACTGTCTTTCCAGCGGGCACAGAAATCAAGCTTTTAGTTCTCAGGACCGTGGCATTTTTATGTTCATGATTGTATAAAATGAAGCAGTTACAACTGAGGAGAAGTTAATGTTGGAGTGAGCATTGCAATGGAGGAAGAGTTTCTGATTTTCTAACAGTTTGTGGCATGCATTTGCTTCCATACAACTTGGAGCCTTGGTCTTTCTCACTATTGCAGATAAACTGCTGTCAGATTAACTACAATGGTTCCTTTTAGATCAACTTTGAATGAGTAATGCAAAAGAAGAGGTTCTTCTCCTATAATATAACCATGTTCAGGCAGTTGATTTTTCACATTAACATTAGCATTTATTCTAAACTCATCCCAAATTAAATGAATTCAAAGTAACATATTGTTTTCCTTACTGACTTAATTACTAAACTTTTTACATGAAATAGTGTCATTAATTTGTGATTTCATGAGTTATTCTCTGGGAAAAGCTTCATTGCCAGCATGAAATAAAAATTAAATTCGGATTCTGAACTTAAAAAAAAGTTTTACTGTGATTATTTATTTAAACATTTTAATTAAAATACAACTATGTCCATCACTATGAGTAAGAAATAGAGCTCCTTGGACAATGAATTTTTTTTTTGTAATTATTAAAATCAGTATTTTTTTGTTTTTTTTTTAATATTTTTTTTAATTTCTTTTCAGCATAACAGAATTCATAGTTTTACACCACACCCAGTGCTCCACGCAATGCGTGCCCTCCATAATACCCACCACCTGGCTCCCCCAACCTCCCACCACCCCCCCGCCCCTTCAAAACCCCCAGGTTATTTGCGGAGCATAACAAATAACACGGAGGACATGGGGAGATGGAGAGGAGAAGGGAGTTGAGGGAAACTGGGGGGGAGATGAACCATGAGAGACTATGGACTCTGAAAAATAACCTGAGGACAATGAATTTTTGAAACTGGGTAGCGATGTGGGCTGGTGGAAGCTACAGCAGGGCTGGATTGTTTCCTGAAACTATTTATAAGAAATCACCAGCAGAGGGCAGCGCAGAGCAATGAACTCAGAGGCATTTCCAAATGTCTAAAAATCTAAAGTGAAAAAAATCTGCGTACCAGTAGTACTTTTGGGACAGTCTCCCACTAAAATTATAGATCTCTAAAATAATTTTTAAAAAGCCTCAAACATGTTAATCCCTAAGTAAGTTTCTCATCATGAAAGTGTTGGGGTGTAAGGAAAAAATTTGATTTCCTTGTGGACCTCTGAGGCGTTTGCACTTCGATTTTCCTTTTGATTTATTTTATCACAAAAGACTATATGAATGCAAGTACCAGCCATGAGTACAAATTTTTATTATAAAACTTTTCAGGTCATTTTCTGTTGAAAAGTATTTGAAGACTTATAAATTTAGCTTCATGCAACAACCCTTAGCAAACTCAGCATTCGAAACAAAATGCGACTTAGAAAGATTCCCATTCAATCCACATTTCTTCATTGCAAAATAATAGCACATTGTGTAAAAAACAAACATGTCGTGTCAGTAGCCCATAAAGAAACAAGCAAAAAACCTCAATACCACATCGTTCTGCTTGCTAAATTTTTTTCCTTAAAGTTACTACAACAAACATTTAACATTTTATTAAAAAAAAATTCTACTCAATATTTGACTTATGTTTTACACTGGAAACCTTGAGGGTGACATATTAGACTGGAACAGTGTCCAAAGAACTTAGATGGACAATTTTATGAAAACATATTATATTTTGTTACTAGATTGTTATAAAAACCCTAGTTTAATGGTCTATGCATAAATATTTAGGGAATCTAAATGTCTGTGTACTGAATCCTATAATTTAAAAGTTAGCATTTAAGATTATCATTCTTATAGGCTCATTAAGATTATAAAACACTTTTCTCTTTTCAAAAGTTCATGAGCACATAACAAATTGAAACTACTTTTACAAACCAAGTGTCCCTCTTATGCTATTAGCTTTCTTGGATTTACCTTCTAAATGACTTTGGCTCAAATTGACTTCAGATATTTGACATATCAAGTATTGTTGTCTTCAAAGGTTTCCCAGGCAACTGTAATAATTCATCTGCTTCCAGTCAAAAGTGCCCTTGAACTCTGAGCTCATTTCATTTTCTGGTATGAGTAATGTGTATAGCAAAAGGAAGAACACCAAAGACTTCATGTAATAGGCTAATGTGAGTGGTTTGGTGAAGAGATGAATGGATTTCACAAAAATATCTACTTGGATATTAAGAGTTGGCTACCTGCAGGTTGGCTTTGTCAAGCTTTCATATTAATTTTGAGCAGAAGGTCACATCAACGCCCTGTGTTCTGGGTTCTGCTTCACTCCTCCTCATAATTCCTAGCAGACACCTGAAGATAGAGCCCCAAACTCTTACCCTAAGTCACCCCAACAACTTCTTCAAGTACAGATTACTGGTCTGCCAGGGAGCTAACACCTCTGACACTATCATTGGTTTCTTGGGATCCCAGGTGACCCATGCACACTGATCTTAGAGGGTCTCTGTCTTAGATCTAGTTTCACTTTAACCCAGCCAGAAGCCATGAGTAGAGGGTCTTGCCCCACTATGCTTAGAGGTAGTGTTTTATAATTACCACCTGAATTGTTCCAGAGAGCAGAGGGGGAGGGAGAAATTGGAATCAGTGATTCCATTTAATGTTGATTACATTCTGTGTTTTATTTAAAATAGAACATTTCACCTCCTCTAAAGCTTTTCAGGGTGACAGGCAGACAGAACAGTTAGAATGTCATTTTTTTTTCTTTACCTTGGCTCTTGTTTTCACAACTGATTGACTAGTGACTGGATCAATTGACAACTAAGGCAATATAATATATGGTCTGCAGATCCCACTGGTGGAACTATTTAAATCAGAGCAGATTGCTCTCTGCATACTGGGCTTCTACAGAGGTCTCCCTGTTGGCTGTACATTGAACTCAAAGTCTAGAGAGCCTCAACAATTAATCATCTGTTATCCAGATCCAGGCATAAAAGCAGAGCCAAACACCCCTTTCCCCACCCCCACCATTTCTTTCTTCCGGTATTGTTATTTTGTTCTGTTCCATACACTCACTGGGACATGAACATCCCATTGAATGTGTCCAAGTAAGCAGATTTTAAAAAATTTATTGTTTGGGGTTTGTAATTTTAGTAAGGATCATATATATGAAAGTATGTGTATATATGTGGATATGAAACTATATATGTATATATGTGTCTATATGTGTATGGATAAACAAATATGTGAAGTTGCTTTAGCTACCAGCCCTTCTACCAGCTACAGTTATCACTGTGATTATCACTTTGAATAATCCTTGATTTGTTAAAGTTAATGTAGATAAATGTAATTTTATAGTAGGAAGTGTAGTTTTCAGGGTGTGAAATAATAGTAATCAATATGAATAAATATTTGCTATTTGTTTTCATAAAAGTTTAAATCCAGAAAAGAGAACTCTGACCAAAATAGGAATATAACAGGATCAATGAAACAGGTGGCATTGAGTCATATCACTGGCTTTTAATTAAAAAGGATGCTGAGGATGTTGGCATGCATTGGACTGAACATAGGTAGTTTCAGAATTTCTGAAGCTGAAATCTAGCCGAGAGCTCTTAATCAAAAGGAACTTATTTTGATAATTTATAATCTATCTATAAATTGATAAGCATTGATGATACAGTTTTCATACCTAAATCACATTTTAAAAAATTCAAAGAGGTCTATAAATCCTTAGATGGGGGGTGGCAGTTGTTCCTGAGCCAAAGGATTTCTGTGCAAAGCTAATATGTATAATAGAGAATTGGTCTTTCACTGTACAGTTTTGTCATATTTCAATAACTGAATGAATATTCTGAATTAATAAGCAGAACGTTTGTATAAACTAAAGACTAGTCTAAGCTCTGCATTCATTGATGGGAACCTTAAGTAAATGTTTCTTTTTATCAGCTTATTCAAAAGGCATAAACAGTGTTGTGGTTCTGAAGCAATAATATATCAACTGGTAAAATATAACTGGGTCTGAAACAGGTAAGATAAAATTATAGGTTACAAGTTGTTTGAGTACTTGGAAGATCCTGAAGGAAATTTTTTATTTTTAGTATGTATAAATTTATACTTTGTATCTTATAGAAAAGAGTCTAGGCATTTAAGCATATCAATAGTACTTCTTAAGCTTTTCTTTCTAACTTTGGTTAAAAATTAAACATAAGTTGATATTCATTATGTCAATGGAAAAATAGAGAGAAATATCAAAGGACGAGTTAAAGTTCTCAAAATGCTAACAGGAACAATGAGGGGGAAATGGAGTTGGCTGGTCACCTCTTCCCACTGCTCTGCCTAGTGTCTTTTACAACCCATGGGGGTTGGTGAAACCAGAATGACGACTTTTAGGGATTGTACCTTGTTTCATCTTCCTTTCCTTCCTTCTGTGTCCCTCACATCACCTGCTCTGCATCTCTTAAATGTTAGGATGCTATGAAACCCGAGGAGGAATGATTGGAATATTTGCTCCATGGGCTTGCAAATGTCTGAATTCCTTTCATCTCTGCAGTGAATGGTCATTCATTCTTTCTGACAAGTGTCTGAGCCCTCTAATATATCAGGCATTGGTCTCATCTAAATGTGTTCTTTCACTGAATTCTCTCAAGAGCCCTTTGGAGTTATTATTATTATGTCCATTGTACAGGTGATGAAACTGAGCTTTTCAGAGAAGTAAGGGAAAATTTTCAAAATCCTAAAACTAGTAAGTGTTGGAGTTGGAATTTAAATCCCAAATCCTAGCTTTGCTCACTGCTGCTTGAGAAACAGACTTGTCTCTAAGGAGGTAATGTTTTAGTACTGATGCTTCAAAACTTTTTATTTTGAAATGATTTTAAACTCAGAAAAAGTTGTAAGTACTAAGGTTGTAAATGTAAAAGCATTCCAGAATACCCTTCACCAAGATCTTCCAATTGTTAGCATTTTGCTGAGTTTGCTTTCTCTCTTTCTATATTTATGTATATATATATACACAAAAACAGATACACATATATATTACATATTATTTTTTTCATGAAATGTTTGTGACAAGATATTGTGATAAGACCTAGACACGATCCCCCTTTTCTGCTAAGTACCATAGTGTATATTCTTAAACATGTGCACATTATCTTAACTTCATACAATATGATATCAAAATCATGACATCAACAGTGATAGAATCTATACACTTATTTCATATTTGACAGTTATCCCAAAAATGTCCATGATGGCAAAAAAAAAAAAAAATCTAGAATTCTGGGGCACCTGGGTGGCTCAGTCAGTTAAGCATCTGCCTTTGGTCAGGTCATGATCCTGGGATCCTGGGAGCGAGCCCTGCTTAGGGTTCCCTGCTTAGTGGGGAGTCTGATTCTTCCTCTCTCTCTGTCCCTCCCGCCTGCCCATGATCCCTCTTGCTTTCTCTCTCAAATAAATAAATAAAATCTTAAAATTAAAAAAAAGGAAACTAGAAATCAAGGAAAGAAACAAGACTTCATCTCACTCCATCATTTGAGCAAAGAGAGGTAGAATGAAAATCTGAAAAATATTGTTACCATTGCTCAGCTTGGAAAGAAGTCTTAATGGGTGTATAACTGCAAAAGGGTAGATGTGGATGACTCCTGAGAACTGAACTTCAGTGCTTCTTCTAGGCTGGAAAGAAAAATTAGAAGGGAAGGAAGAAAGATTAGTATCATCCAAAGCTAATCTTTATCTTAGCAAATAATAGAGACTGAACAGAATGGAAGACAAAAGTAAAAAGAAGACACAATTCTTTAGGTAGCAGGAACCCAAGGGATGAAGGACAGAGGATCCCCATGTGAAAGGCACTTGCCATACACTAATAACCCAGTTCTTCTACCCATGCATTTTCCTGTCTTAATTCCCCACTGATGAGGAAGGTCCATGGAGCAAAAACCTGAAATGAGGTAAGTAAAGGCCGGAGTGGACTGTGTATCTTACGGCTACACTGAACTAGGAGAACAATGCAGTGTGCCTCTCAGGATGCAGACCAAACTTTGATTCTGGATTTTTAAATATAGAATCCTAGTCCACCAGCCATGCATACCCAGACCTACGGGACGATTCTTTCCAGCCTCTCCCTAATGCTGTTGAGTCAAGCAAAAGCACTAGAATAAGAAATAACCAACTATGGGACCTAAGATCTGAGGAGCAGGTAGACAGGTGTCAGAGAGAGCAGGGTGCATGGTAAGTAGAGGAGAATTTACTCAAACTACCTTAAAAACAAAAAAGTTCTTGAGAAAACTGTATAGTTCAATAGTATAGAATGATATACAATGAAAGGAAATGCTGTGATGACCAAGCAAAACATTACATAAAAGAATAAGGGGAAAGAGAGAACGAGATAGGATGGGAAAGAAACAGAAGTGGGCTAACGTGGAATATAACATATAGGAATGAGGTATTTCTGAAATCCATTCTGGAGGGTTTTGGGGCAAAGGTGGTGACTTGTATACATACATCTACTTTTGCTTTCCTCCAGACCCCCACTGAAATAATGAGAAATTTAAAAAATTTTAGAATCTGGGACATAGATGAATCAGAGGTGAATAATGTGGTAAACTCCCCTCAAATCTAAATTCTAAACCAGTGGGTGAAAAGTTGAGAGCTCACCTAAAACAAAATCCTTCAAAGGCTCAGAAACTGGGAGTGCTTGGTGATTTTAGAAGAGGAGAATGAAAGAGGACAGCTTAAATAAGGGACCCCAGTTGCAAGTCCATATAAATAGAGTGGGACCTCCAGTATTCCCTCTTTCAAGCTGAACAGCCCGGAGACTAACCCTTCATAGGGTGTATTTTTTTCAAGTTTGTAATGCAAGAGGACCTCTCTTATAAAGGACCAGAGTTGCACCTGACTTTGTATATCTTGAAGTCAAGTAGATCAAGTGAATATTTGCATTCTGGAGGCTGAGACACTATTTTCCCTCACTTAGCTCCTACAATACCAGCAGCTAGGTCTTTCAGATCCAGAAAGATATGGGACCAGCTGAAGATCTAGAGAAGAAAGGTCCTGTGGATCCTGACAATGGAGGACCAGCTGCCCTGCAGCTCACAGTTTAACAAGCCCCACTCAGCTCTGCAGTGCCTCAGTTTTAAATATTAATGGCTAACAGGGGGACCAGAGAAATGAAGAAAGCCCCTAAGCAAAACTAGCAAACAGAGCAAGCAGCTTGGAGATGGAAGTAACAAAGAGAAAGAAAACTTAAAAAAAAATAGACTATTACTATTTCCAAAGAGATACAATTATGAAACAAGACCTCCAGAGCACAAGAGAACTCTGGAAAATAAAAAACGTGATAGCAAAATAAAAACTCTCATGTGGGAGGAGGGGAGTGAGATGGGAGAGAGGTTGGAGTGTCAGAGATGATAGTTTTAATCAATTATGGTTACACTATCTTATTTTTTCAAATTTTACAAAAACATAACCATGTGAACACATCACCAGGATCTTTCCCAGGGCCTTCTCTAGCCTTTAAAAGTGAAGAGCCTTGAAGCTTAAAGCTTCCAAGCGTTCAGGAAGTTCATCCCTGATAGTAATGCATGATCACAACTCGCACATGCAAGGGACTCCTCTAAGCATTTCATCTCTGTGAATTTGTTCTGTGGTAGCTGCTGTTGCCCGAATTTTACATACGAGGAAACAGAAGCACAAGTAGGTTAAGTAGCTGAAACAACATTTCAAAGCCAATGAGTGGTGTAGTTGACATTTAGTACTGAATATATGCACTTAGCCACTATTCTATTCTGCTTCTCCAGGAAAACACAAAGTTGAGGAAACAGGGAAACCAATAATAATTGCTGCATTCTCATCCCTGAATGATGTCATTAGTATGATCATTCATAATTATGAAAGGAGAATTATGGGAAAAATTAGAGTAAAATTATCTCAGAGGGTGGGGGTAGGATCTTACATGTACTGAGCATAAGAGGAGAAAGGAAAGCTAACTCTTAAATCCAAAGTGAAATTTTCATAGTTAATGGATGAAACTAAAATCGATTCAAGCATATGATTTAAAAACATGTAGGTTAAAAAAAAAGGACTAAGTAGAAGGAAAAATGGCAGCATTTGAAGAGGGGGAAGATGGACACAAGGCACTTTTATTTAAAAAAAAAAAAAGGAAAAAGAAACCCTTTCTGACATTATCCAGACTATATAAATGTATGTAAATGTATAATTTTGGTACATATAAAGATAGTTTTTAAATTTTTGAGTAAAATAAAAAAGTTAAATAGATCATTATTCAATGGAACATAATTGATTAACAAATACACATAATTAATTTAATGGAAACAGATTCTGGTGTTAAAAACAAATTGAAGACCTAAAAATACCACCAAAGAACTGATAAATACATTAGAATAATCAAGAAACAGAGTAGCAATTTATTTGAAAACCAGATGGGTGACAGAGGAGATATTTGACACAATTTCTTTGAATGCAGAAAAAAAAAGGGGGAGAGACAGAAGCAATTAGCCAAATAAAATTAAAATGGAGGACAGGCAGTGCTGACACAAAATTGGAATAATGTTGTCCAACAACAAAAAAATATGTAATAGGGGGAAAATTTTCTGCAACGAAGAAAGAACTAAAATAAATATAATATAAAATTAGGCTGTCCTTGGACTTCTTTGTAGTATGATTCAAGGAAAAGGCAATAAGTTTTAAGGAAAGTAGAACTCAAGAATTTAAATACCCAGCCATGTTGTTATTCACATAATATATATAACAAATAAACACTTTAACTGATTGAGCCACCCAGGCATCCCAACAAATAAAATCCTTAAAGTTTCATGAACTAGGGAAATTAGTTCCTTTAAGCTGTTCATGAAGAAAATATCTGGTTATAAATGTCAGCTGTTCAGCTGGGAGTGAAGGGATAGAGGTGAGCATCCATCCCTTCAAAGAGAGTGAAGATGAACCCCCTGTGAAAATGGAGTTGGCAGAACTAGAGAAGCTTTAAACTTAGATCAATATAACACAATTATTAATAAACATGAAGAGTTCAGAGGACCAGAGAAGATCAGAGGAAAGTAAGGGGGAGAATTCATTGTTTGTAACAAGGTAATAGTAGATACTGTTCAAAACTGATCAATATGATTTATCTGAAAATCAAACTGCTTATCAATTATGCTACCAAAAGATGTACGGTAACCATTAGATGAATTAAATCAAATGTTAGGCTAGAAGCTATTTCTTTCTGTGATTATGTCTGGTATCTGTTAGGAGGGAAAATTCTGCTCTGCTCCCCAGAATCTCTGTCCTTTTTGTGTTTGTAATTTGCCAAGTAATAAATCATTTCCTGTTCGAAGTTTAAAACCATACTAAGAGTCAGAAATTCTGTTTACCATTTTATTTTTATTTGTGCCCATTTTTAGTATGGGTACATATTATAGGTATTCATATTCTGTGTATTTGCATAATTTTTAAAAGCATTTCACCATTTCTAGTAATCTGGTAAAAGGTCTTCATAAATTTAGCTTCGTTGGTTTAGTTTCTTGGCCTGTTTCATCAAGTTTGCTTGAGTACCCAAATTCCAGAATAATAGAATACTGTCAATCCAAACACACTCTTCCTCCAGGGTAGGTCTGGCTAGTCTCCAGGCAGGATCTGAAATGGTCGTCATGGTTCACACTATTCTCCTGTTTGAATTCCAGTCAGCATGTCAGTATCTTCCCTCCCTCAGGATGGTTTCTTCTTATGAACCACAGTCTCTGTAATCATGCTTCTCTCTACCATTGAACTTCACGTTCATCACATGTGGTTTAGGCATGCCCTGAGCCACAGTCCAGGCCTCCTTATGACGTGCTGGGTTCATCCCTAGATATCTCTATGGCTCTGTTGCTCCCTCACTTCCTGAATGAAATGTTACCCTCTCAGAAACATCTTCCCAGACCACCTGATGAAACCAGACCCCTCTACCCCCATTCTACCAGTCCACCCCACCGGCTATTTCCATTCCCTGCTCTCCAAAGCTCTTCTCCTTCTTTAATTTAATACAGATGTTTTGTTCATCTTTGTTATTTATTTGCTTAATAAGTTTATGTCTCTGTTCATTGCTTTGGCCCAGCCCTTACCACAGTTCTGAGCACACAGCAGGTGCTAAGTGAATCACTGTTGATTGAAAGTACAGGGTACATGCTGGTGGTGGTCCCCACTGGCTGGCAGAATTTGAAGTCCCACTCCTACCCAGCCAGGACACTCTGTGACATCCATAGTTAGAAACTTGATCTGACAGCATTGTCAAATGACAGACAGTCCCCTCTCTGTGCTAATCCACTCTGTGTCCTGAGTCATTGCCACTGTTGTATTTCTTTAGATTGTTTTCCCTGCGGTTGACCAGCATATTCATTTTTAAAAACCAACAGTTTATACCAAGGACAGAGGACTGGTTTGGGGAAAGATGCAATTTTCACTGACTTAACAGTATTCTCTAGGTTCTTCGCTTACAGAGTTTTTTTCCTACTTGGAGGAAAAACAAACATGTGGGTGAGCCATGCGGTCAAGCACACTGACAGCGCATTAATTTATTTTTTTTTAATTTTAAACATATAATGTATTACTAGCCCCAGGGGTACAGGTCTGTGAATCGCCAGGTTTACACACTTCACAGCACTCACCATAGCACATACCCTCCCCAATGTCCATAACCCCAACGCCCTCTCCCTACCCCTTTTCCCCCCGGCTACCCTCAGTTTGTTTTGTGACATTAAGAGTCTCTTATGGTTTCTGACAGTGCATTAAATGCCAGGTTGCCCTGTGTTAGTTTTGGGACAAGAATAATTGTATGTGTGGGTGAACTTGTTCATTTATCTTTTTAAGCCTAACTTTTTTTTTCTTTTTTTGGTAAGTTTAAAAATTATTTTTTTAATTAAAGTATAGTTGATACACAGTGTTACCTTAGTTTGGGTGTACGACATAGTGATTCGGCAACTTTGTGTCTTATGTAAGCTCAGGACACGTGTGTAGTTGCCCTCTGTCTCCACACAGCCCTATTGCAGTACCCCTGACTGTACTGCCTGCGCTGTAGCTTTTTTGCCGTGACTTCATTCATTCCATAACTGGAAGCCTGTGCCTCCCACTCCTTTTCACTCATTCTGCCTATCCCTGATACCCTCCCCTCTGGCCACCGCCAGTTTGTTCCCTATATTTAGAGATCTAATTCTGCCTTTTATTTGTTCATCTGTTTTGTTCTTTAGATTCATCATGTTCGTGAAATCATATACTATTTGTCTCTCTCTGTCTGACTTCTCTCTTTTAGCACAATCTCCTCGAGGTCCATCCGTGTTTTGCAAATGGCAGGGTTTCATTCTTTTTTTATGACTGAGTGATCATTCCATTGAATGTATATACACCGCAGCTTCTTTATCCATTCATCTAGCAATGGGCATTTGTGTTGTTTCCTATCGTGGCTGTTGTAAATAATCCTGCAATAAACATGGAGGCTGCAGATATCTTTTTCATTTACTGTTTTTGTTGTCTTTGGGTAAATACCCTGTAGTGGAATTACTGGGTCCTGTGGCATTTTTATTTTTAATTTTTTGAGGAACCACCATACTGTTTCAGGAATAAAATTAATTAATGTAAATTCAGTGTTCTGACGTCCCTTCCCCCAGTGTTTGAGAAGCATGAGCTTTGTAGGGACTTCTATTGTATTGCAGAGATGGATGGGCATAAGAATTCAAAAACACAAAAATCAAAACACCTTTGAGAAGAGAAGTTAAGGAAAGAGAAAGTTGAAGAGGGAACTAGACACTGAAAACAGCCAGCTCAGGCTGGAGTGGGAAAAGAATGGATGGGAGTCCGGAATTCTTCTCACAAGAGGCGAGATATGACCCAAGAATATTTTGAAGATATTTTTGTGTGGGTTTTGAGGATTACTCCCTAGCTTCACCTTCTCAATCTACATTGTGAAGTTTTTATAAAGACATTTCTTTTTTATATTAAGGAGATTGAAGGAGGGAAGGCCAGTTTTTATAGAAAGACTCAAAGCTCAACCACCTACAAAAAGAGGATTTGATAGATAAACTTGACAGAGATTAACAAGGAATGGTCATTGGTAAGGGATGAGGATGCCCATGTTTATAGCTAGGCTTTGATGCCCATCGCTGAGGTAAGGCGAGGGAAGCAGTGCCTTTGGGACATTATGGTGAGGATATCAGGCATTAACTGGTGCTGTGAAGATTTGGCGGCAGGAGAATCATAGGATGGGGATAATATTTAGACTGCTTAGGCAATAGACTATGACCTCTGTTCTGAGTAGAGAGAGTGCTACACAGTATGAGTGTAAAGAGGTGTGCATTAGATCAGAAGTATTATTAATGGTTTTGTGATTTTTTTTCATTTCCCTTAAATATGTAAAATTAGTGCCCTCCTGGTGTGATTTTGTTTTGTTCTGGAATAAGATTTTTTTTTCCCTAGAGGAAAAAAGATCTCCAGTTTCACATGGTAAATGAATAGAAAATGGGATTTACAAATTGAAATGCATTTTGAGGCAACTTGTTCAGGACTGCAATGCTGCCCCACATGACTCACCTCCTGTCTGTATTTCCCTCCCCTGTCACAGACTCTGAAAGGTTTCTGTCATAGCCCTAGGCAGAACTGGCCATGTTTTCCAAAAGCAGCAGAGAAGGGTACAATATTCATAACATCTATCTTAAGTTGATTAAATCAATCTAAATAGATGGCTAAGTTGCACTGAGAACTGGCCTTGGGAGTAGACAGAAAGTGGTTTGGGAGGACCTACTGCCTGCCCAGAATGTGGACCACTCAAAGTCAATTCCACATCAGATTTGTATCTGGGATATTAAGGCCATTAATTCTGCATTAGAATTGTTTTCTCTCTCTACATATTGAAGCAATGCCAGATCTAAAACTCTTGCTAACCTCCTTTCTTAGCACCCTCTACCACCCATTGCCCACTTTACCACCTGGACCAGCACCACCATCACCCACTTCACCTGCTCCGTCATTATCTCTACCACTCACTTCATCACCTCTATCACCACTACCAGCCACTTTACCTCCACCCACTTTACCACCTCCTCTCCTACCATCATTACCCACTTCATTTCCTTTACCATCCTCATCACCTCCACCACTGCCCCCCACTGTAACTCCACTCACCTCACCACCTCCACCACCACCCACTTTACTTCCTCCACTGTCATTGCCACCATCCTCACCAACTCCATTGCCATCACCACCACCACAACCACCATAGACATCAGTAGCTATTTATCCAATTACTCTTTGCTAGGTATTCTGCTAAGTTCTTCACATGCATCTTCTTAAATCCCAACAAAACCCCTCTGAGGTAGATATTCTTAATTCAGTTGTACTCTCAACACCCAGCACGGAGCTTGGGCCATGTAAGATCCTTAGTAAATGTGTGTTGAGTGCATTTTAATTTTGCAGATGAGGAAATCAAGGCTCAGAGAAGTTAATTATCTATGTTCAAACAGCTAGTTTCTGGTGAATCCAGAATTCAGAACAATTGTGATTCTATGCTTCTCTACCACTACCTAAGTCCTCCAAATTTTATGCCCTTGTTTCTACCCTTCTGTCCACTGGAGTGCCTTTCCTTATCTTTCCTGCCAATCATGAAACTTCCCAGTCCTGCCCATTCTTCAAGCCACAGTTCACATTTTACTTCTTCCCTAGGGTTTTTCAAACTTCAGCATTGGGAATTGACTTTCTTTCCTCCATGTTTTCATGGTCATTTCATTGCATTTCTATTGGACCACTAAAAATGAGTGTACTTTGCTTACCAGTGTCTTGTTTTTGCATCTCTTCCTAGCATGTCAGTGATGGGCGATGGCTGTGTTTACAGTTCTTTCAATCTCTTGCCTTGTGTTCAGTGTGGTGATTTGCATTCTAGGTGTTAAAGAAACATTTTTGAAATCAGGAGAATGAGAGAAGGCTCTTAGTGGGTGTTTGGGCCACCCTGACACCTGCTGGGAGAGAAAGGAAGTAGCATTGGCCAGCTGGCCAGGGAGGATACCAAAGACAAACTTTGCCTAATTCACAATAGGCAAAAGGCTGGTCCTGGGTACACACAACATCTTTTATAAATAAAACTGTTTTATTCATAGTGAACCAGAGATAGGAAGAAACAACAGGTGCTAAAGATGAATAGACTGTTGTTAGCCCATTTATTGATTGGAAACCAATCCTAGATTTTGCTTCTTCCTGTTCTATCAAGTGGCCTCGGCCCGAGTGTAATTTTTACTTTTTAGTACCATCTGCACCTGTGGCCTTTGGACCTAGTGTTTATGACAGATGGGCCAGGCTGCGTTTGCACCGTTTAGTGGGTAGCTTTCCTTCTGTAGCACTCCATGCCACTGTCGGCTGTGGCATGGGCCCAGTGGGCATGTGTGTTGGGAAAGGCCCATGTCTGCATCCATTGTTCAGCTGCTGTCCTCAGAGTCTAGAATTCCCTGCTTGGGTCCACTTATTGCCCATCATTTCTCTTTCTTGCCAGGTCATTGTCTCTTGAAATATAGAGTTCAATGGCAGACAAGTCAATGGGGGTGTGTACATTCACCTCAAATGTCAGAATTGGACACATTTCCACTATGTTTTAAACCTCTTTATGGCTATTATTTTAAAAGATTTCCTGATTATTTTTCATTCTTCCCTTTAATAGAGGTCTAAATGCACCTGGTACGCAGACATATAGGAGGGGAACCTTCCCTTCTGTCTTGAAAGATAGAATGCTGTGTGTTTAAATAGCGTATTTTGGACCTTTGTGGGGAAATTCACCTGTTGGCTTCTTTGGTTTTCTTCCTAACAGATTGGTAAATCATATTTTAGACCAGCCCAAAGTAAATGTTTGCTTAATGGACATGGAGATAGTAATGATGGCAGGTGTCTCACCTTGAAGCTATGTTCGCCTGAAGAAATAGACCAGGTGTCATGTTCAAATACCCCCTCCTTTTCCCTAACTTCTTTGCAAAGCATCATGCTTTCAGAGGGAGAGGGACCCATTTTTATAACCATCAGTTCTTTTTTCTTAGAATGACACACTGTCATTTGATACCTGTCTCTAGTCAACCAGAAGAGAACATTCTATTTGGATAAGAGAGGAAAGGGGTAAAGTATGTCTATTTATATATTACCACACCATAGGAAAGTGGGCCCAGAGCCAGCTTTGACAACTTTGCTGAGTGGCCTCCTCATACTGTGTGCACATGTACATGAGGGGGAAGAAGACTGGGCTCTCCAGGGACAAACAGATTTTCATTCCCATGTTGTTACTTTCTAGACACATGATACAAAGCAACATCTCCTCTCTGTGCCAAGATGGAAGGAGTTCATGTATGTATAGCACATAGCAAGTGCTCAAAGACTTTAGGGAGGGCTGATGTCAGTGGTGTTTGGTAGGATATGTGTTGGTGCCACCAAAGATGATCAGGTAGCTTATCCCTGCATCCTTGATTTCTCCCTTTATAGCCTCATAACATTCTATTACTCAGAAAACTTTCCCCAGTCCATTTCTGGAATACATCACCATGTGTCCAAGAAAAAAGCAACTTCTGTTTGTAAATTCACTGGGCTTCCTGATGCCACTCGCTTCCTTTTGCTGGCTTTACCATGTGCCACTAGAGCCTCCTAACAAGATACCATGATCTGGCTGCTCCCCTGTTAGAGCTCTGAGGGTTTCTTACTTACCTCAGTGGATGTCCATAGGCTTCACTGAGGCCTTCACAACCAGGCCAGGACTCAACTCTACCCCACCTCCAGCCTCCCGGCTTCCTCTTTACTCTCTGGCTCTCTGGGCTACCCAGGGCTTCCAGCCTTACAGTTTTTCCAGGGCCTTTGATTTCTGCCTGTTCCTCCATCTTCTCTAGACACCCAGTACACAGTTTTGGTGACTCTGTGTCCATTAGGTTTTCGTTCAAGGTCATCTTTTCGGAAAGACCTTCCCCTGACCTGACCATCCAAGAAGACCTCCCTATTCTTCTCTGTCTTACATCCTTAGCATCCTTCCTCCCAAACACCAATTACTAGCCTTCATTGTGCCAAAAGCAGTATGCAAAATCACCATTAACACCATAGGGCTTATGGGAGAAGGGATCAGAACACAATACTCAAGACTGTCAGTGACACATTAAAAGGAAGATAGAATCCAAATAAAAATGCTAGCCTACTTTATACTTGTTAAATGAGTAAGTGACATGAGTAAATGCCAGAAGTATAATGGTGCTTTGCCTTGACACTTGGAGGTCAGCATTTGCTTGTGGAAGTGGAGTTGGAGGTCTGTGTGTGGCATGTGTATTGTTGTCAAGTGGTGGAAGGAAGTAGTTTGATAAGGAAGGGAAGTATGATGTTAGCTGTGGGAGGCAGCTCCTAACTAGGGAGTGGCCAAGGGAGCAGGTAGATACTCAAGGTTTGCTTGTGTGCGTTTTTTTCGTGGTTGACTTGGCTCAGCTGTGGGTGGCTTTTCTGTGTTCAATGTGTTCACTCAGTGTTCTTTACACATAATGTTGCCCATAAGCAAGACAAACCTTGTCTTACGGTCCTTTTGGTCCTTATGCTCCAATAGCTCCCTATATATCAGTCCCATGGGAACAAGCTCACACTTTCAAAA
Source organism: Mellivora capensis (assembly GCA_004024625.1). Lineage (NCBI taxonomy): Eukaryota > Metazoa > Chordata > Mammalia > Carnivora > Mustelidae > Mellivora > Mellivora capensis. The sequence continues at coordinate 12,887 of PISX010018810.1, read as the reverse complement.
CAAGTGTTAGAGCAAAAAGATTGTACCTCTAGTGATTTTATTGATTTGAGTTGGTTCCTCTCCCTCCCCCTAGAGACTGTTCTCTCCTTGGAGCAGACCCTCTGCTAACTTTGTCACCATTATATACTGTAGTGCCTGGCATCATGCAGGGGCCAGTGATTGTAAATTAAGTGACAATGTGAATGTCAGTGCTGATTAAGCTGATTAAAAACGGTGAGTTATTTTTAGTCACTGATAGGGACATTTTTCCTGATGACTATAGAAGTGACCTATGTTCACTAACCCAGGTTTTCCTTTTTAAACATGATACAAAATATTCTAGGCTGTCAAAATATCTACCTAAGCATCTCTGGCAAGCAAATATGTATAGTCATTTCTCTGCTTGTATCATGCATGGTAACTGCTAGGAACATATACTTTTATCCCTATTACAACAGGAGCCCTGAGAAAAATCAGCATTTTGTGTGTCCTTAAAAAGTGGTGGAATCATGAAAATAATGAAATGAAATTTTTGTTTTTGGAGAAGCAAACTTCTCCACAAAATGGGTATGACCTGTAAAAACAGGACAGTCTTTTAGGGAAAGGAATTCAAAACAAAGTAGAAAAAGACAAACCCCTTAGGAGAAAGATGACATCACATTGCCCAGGGCATCAAAGATAATGATTTTGAATTTTGTTTAACCTCAAACCTAAGGGAATGCTCTAGTAGAAGAGACATGTTGGTACTGGTGACAAGCAGCTTATTGAGATCCTTTCATATAAACAAAGGTCACTTTGACTCTCAAAGACACAGAAGAAAAGAGGGAAGGTGCTAAAGATAACTTGGCTGACAGATCTGGAAGATGATACTTCTCCATTGTATCTACCATTAGTGGAGTTTTCAAAATCTCTGGACTCGCTCAGTTTAGAGATAGAAGGCAAAAAGAGAAAAAAGGAAGAAAGGGGGAGGAGGAAAGGAAGGAAGGAAGGAAGGGAGGGAGGAAGGGAAGAAAGAAGGGAGGAAAGGGGGGGGAGGAAAACACCCATAAACCTAACGACTTCTTGTGCAATTATGGTGATGTATGTAAATTAAATTTTTTTGTTTTTATTGAGTATACTTTCAAGATGCTTCCATTTAGAAAAAGTTATTTTAATTATACTAGTTGAAAGACAAAAACATCTATCTTTCATAACTTTTTGTGGGTTTGAGGAACAGAAAGGATGTGGAATGGTGAGAGTATATGCTGGCATCTGGGAACATTGTGCTTGTTTTCCAGACTCTAGTCAATATGGTAGGGCAGTTGAATGTGCACAACTCTGTTTTTGTTTTCTAATTTTTTTCAACTAACACTGTATAATATGTATTCTAATAGGCGTTGCGCATGCTTATAAAAATAATTTTCAATGACCGTGTGATGTTTTGCCTTACTCTATTTAACCAACTCCCTACTGTTGGGTAGACATTTCTATTACGTGTAGTTGTTCTGTGATAAAGAAGGTGATCCATGTTGTGCATCTTTATCTACATTTTGGATTCTTTCTCCGTGATCAAGTCTCAGGTGTTGAGTTAACTAGGTCAGACGGTGTGTCGAATGAGGCTTATGAGGCACAGAAGAGGTGCTGACATTTGTGAAGGCCCTTTTCTAAGGACACAGCAGAGATTGACAGATTTTCCAGATTTAAGTGGGGAGCTCTCTACTATAGCACACTGGTCAGGGGCTCCTCAGTCTCTCCCAAAATGCATTCAGCTCTTGGGACTCTTCTGTTCCTCTCTGAAATGAGTGATTAGGTATTTGCTTCATTGCATTAGCTTTGGGAGGTATACTTTCAACACATGAGCTAAAAAACACCCTACTTTTCTCCATTTCCACGTATTGCATTGGGTGGGATCTTTCATTTGTAATTGCAGTATGGTTTACAGCCCCTTCTTAGGTAGCTATGCCTGTGTTTGTGCTGGATATCACAAATGCAGAGCAGAAGCAGTTAGTTACACATATCTTAGCTGTGACGGGAGTTCATGAGGAAATCATTGTATCCCTGCCTGCTTCTGTGTACTTTATAAACTGTCTTTCCAGTTTAATCTGGCCAATCAACGCCCTAGATGTCAATTATTCTCCAGTTAAACCCTCTGATTCTCACATTTCTGTCATGAAACAGGAAGAGGCTTATTGGAGGGATTAAATGAAACAATTCATGGGGCACCTGGTGACACAGTTAGCTTCCAACTCTTGGTTTCAGCTCAGGTCGTGATCTTGTAGTTGGGATATCAAACCCCACATCGGACTCTGTGCTTAGTGTGGAGTATGCTTGAGACTCTCCCTCTCCCTCTCCCTCTCTCTTTACCCCTCCCCCTGCTCTCTCTCACTCTCATACAAGTAAATCTTTAGAAAAAAATAAATGAAACAATTTATATGAAAGTACTAGTCAAGGTAAGGGATTAGTACTAGTAACCTAATGTTTCTTTTCATTAACTAACTAACTGAATTAACTAACCATAAGTGCAATTTCTTTCATAGTTTCCAACAATTAATTCCAGATGTATGTACTGATATTCATGGCACTGAAGATATCCAGAGTGGCTTGTAACATGATTTCCATTTTTAAGGGATCTAGTGGTAGTGATACACATACTCACACACATACATACTCTAACACACATAAAACCAAGGTGCATGGCAGCAACTGAGAAGTTTTGCAAAAGGGGCATGAATGTGCAAAAGTGAAGCAAAAGTGATTCAAATTCCTTTTGGAGAGAGGCAGCTCTGAGAAGCCTCCATTGAAGAAAGAATATTAAATTAGTCACTGAAGAATGTGTAGGCTTTGGGACAGACTGTTGGAAGGACAGAGGGATGGGGTGTCATTGGACATTGAAGAGATGACTTGAATTAGGTGTGTAGCTATGAAAGAGAGTGCCTTTCAGGACCAGTGGCCTGGTCAGGGGATATCAAGTAGGCTGGTGTGTGTGTGTGTGTGTGTGTGTGTGTGTGTGTGTGTTGGGAGGATGGGTGAAGTGGGGAAGAAGGACAGAAGTGAGGGAAATGGTAGGATATGAAGTTGGGAAGGTAGTCTAGAGCCTGATGATTCCTCGATAGCCTTGTTCCTACAAATTGTAAGTTGTCCATTTAAATACTATGAATAATAGTCATAGCGTCCAGGAGGCACTTAGGGATTCTGCTGCTAAAATCAAAACTTGGTTTGATTGCTACAAAAAAATAACTCTGAGAGGAATTTATATTTCTAGGAAATATAAAGAATTTATATTTCTAGGAATTATATTATTATAGAAATATATATATATAATTATATATATATAATTATAGAAATAATGATATTTCTAGGAAATATAAATAAGTAACAATTAGGCTGACATGTGTAGTTTTCAACATACTATCTATTTGTGGTTTGAAAATTTCAACCCTGATTTATAGACTTGGAACATCCTAAAGGTGGAATGTATTAATAAAATTCTGAGGATGGTGTAAAGGAACATTTCAGTTGTAAAAAATGTTTAAAAGTTTTAAAAATCATCAAGGTGAAGACTGGCAATATGTTTTTTTTTTTTCAGATCTTTTTATTTGTTGAATACATATTTAGCAGAATGTGAGGGTTAACTTTTAAAATATTTCTTTCTATTCTTCCTGGAGAAAGCAAGGCAAAGAGGTGGGAATGATAGATTATGTTCTTTTTTCTTTAAATAACTAACAGGAGGGCACATTTAGACCCATACCAGCCTGTTTATCTTTCTAATATGGTCAAGTTAATTTGAAGGCTGAACCCCAAGTTAATTAGAAGTCTCCCTTTGAGCTTACTCTTCCCTTCCAGTTTCAAAATATAAAAGGTCAAGTGCCTGCTTCTGGTTCAGTGGTAGAAAAAGAGAACACAGGCTTTACAAGGGAAAGGTTTACTGGAAAGCGTGTACTTCATGTTTCCAGACAAGCTGTCTGTGCCTCTTCAGCAGAAGCTGGTTGCTCACTCCCAGAATGTGTCCTTCCCTGGGGTGTGTCCCCTGAGGGCCCCGTCCCCAGAGGGCTCTGTACCCTGTGTGTCAGGGTCTGAGAAAGTATAATTTCTCTTTCATGCAGCACATTCCTTTTCTAGATGTCTACCCTCAGGTCCCCAAATAATCTAAATAAATTTCCTTGAAGGAGGATCTCTTTCTGCTTCTTGCCCTTAGGAGTGACTAGACTCATCTTAGAGGATTGCTCTCGCTTCATGTGAAAATCTTCCCTTCTGGTTTTCTTTCCTTTCATCTCTGTTTTTTCTCTTGGTGTCTTTTGGACAAGATGTTTTGTGTCTCAGTGATTCCAAGCACACAAGCTGTTCTGCCGTACAAAAAATAAAAATAAAAAAATAAAATGCCTTGAAACACTACAAAGTAAATCACTCGCCTTCAAGATTAAGCTAAAATGTTTCCTTGAGCTTCATGCTTCATGTCTGAACATCCCACCACTTAACTAGATGATAACAGAGTGTTTTTATTTTATTTTTGTTTCTTGTTTTTGGTTTCGTTTTTGTTTTTTTTTTTCTTTTTTGCCAGTAAACCATATCTGTACTAAACCAGGGCCACCTTTCAGTGAGAACGGGGCAGGAGGCTGCCCTCTGCCATCCAAACATGCCTCTAGCCCTATTTATTTATGAGAAGCTTTGTACTGGATACAAACTGATGTAAATGGTATCCAGCTTTGTGGACGACATCACACGGTCCCGGTAATCTGATAGAAGGCTTTAAATGAATAGGTGGCTCTGCCAGTTTTGGGTGCCAGAAGGTTTTGGGCTTTGAAAAAAAGACACAACAAATGAACCCAGAATCAGAATCTCTAACTACTATTAATCACAACGCCCTAGAAAACATCCAAAGTTTTACCAGAGATGCCTGTTACAAATCCATAACTTTTTTTGTATTTAAAAAAAAATGCAACTTATAGCCCTCAAATCTTACTTGGCACACTCACGTTATTACATTCTTTTAAATTTCATGAATATTTTTTTCATGAAGGAGTCAGGATTAATGAGCAGTTTTGGATAGAAACAGTCTGCATTGTTTGTTATGTGCTTTGCATATAGTATTCCCAGTTTGGAAGACAGAGATTTAAGAAAATGCTTACAGGTTGGCCTCAGATGGGAGAACGCTAGTCCTGATTAACAAGAACACGTACTAATAACACTCAGTGCTCAATATTAATTGATTACGTTCCAGGATCTGGTACAATCTGCCCAGCAGAGTATGATAATTATTAACGGAATGAGTTATTATGTTGTAGTTATGAGAGGAATCCAAGAATCTCTGCTTGGGGGGGATGGCACAAGACATTACGACCAGATTAGAATACGTATGGGATGTACTAAAGTAGATTGCATGAGAGGCTGTTTCGACAGAAATCAGTCTGTTGTAAACTTTTTAGTAGTCATGAAGTCTTTGAGAAACCCTGAAAGACAGGTGGTAAAAAATCAAGATACCTCCCTTTGAGGGGCTTCTGTCTAGTTTGGGAGGCAAATCTACACAGAACAAAACAGTAAGAAACATAAGAAGATACAGAAGTAAGTTCTATGGGCAGAGTACCAACTGTCCATGTTGCAGAGAAGAGGTCTGGAGCCATCTGAGGAAAGATTATAGAGAAGTGGGATGACTTCCATCACTGGATGGGAGCTACACACAAGTTTCCAAAATTAGTGTGATGCACACTGGTTCCTAATCTGTGGGCAGCTTGTACCACTTCACTACTTTTCTGCCCTACCAAACACTCCTGTGTTGCTAGGTAAAGACAGTTAGACTTCAGATAATGGGAAAATTGGGGAGCAGTGAGTTCTATGTGACTTCATAAAGTCATCTCCAGTATTGACCTCACTTACAACCTGCTTCTTCTATTAACACTTGTTCTATGTGTGATTAGGAGAAAATACCAAAAGGAGAGATGGGGTATGAGGAGTGGCCCTGACAGTGAGTATTTACATCCCCCACAGGCCTGGGTCACAGCCTGCATTTTCTCTGCATGACACTCTTTGTGCACTTAAATGCATCAATTCATTCATCCAGTCAATAAATATTGATTGAATATTTATTTTCTGTTGAATTGTAGATCCTGAGAACCACACTTAACTTATGTCCCACTTTATCCCTATTCCTAATATACTGCCAGGCCTATAGCAGGAGATCAGTTTATTTATTTATTTTTTAAATTTTATTCATTTATTTGAGAAAGAGAATGAATGGAAGAGAGTGACAGAAAGAAAGGGTGAAGCAGACTCCCTGCTGAGCAAGGAGCCCGATGTGGATCTTTATCCCAGGATCCTGAGATCATGACCTGAACTGAAGGCCATTGCCCAACCTACTGAGCCACCCAGGCACCTGAGATTATTATTAACTTTTTTTAATGAATGGATTTAGGCATTGGCATGTCCATACTTGTCAGGTTCTTTTGGCTGACTTTGGATGATATATCATATGGAAAAATATTTCTAACCCTGAGATTGTGATTCACTTCTAATGTTTTAGAAAAAGATAGGAAAAAAGAATACATAAGCAGAGACAGAAAAAGGACCCAGATGCATTGTTTTCTGTGGTTCAATGCAACATACTACTTTGTTGCTGCATATGGAATACCTGTATGTATCTGTTAGTACAAACTCACATCAGTCATAGAAATAGATGTCATTTTTTCCTTTAAAGAACAGTGGATCGACGGCATTACTTGGTGTGACAATATTTGATGTAAACTGAAATTTCTAATGAGAATAAATATGTGGAATACAATATCTGTGACACAATCAGAAGCATGACAAAAAAAACCCCACAGGAAATGATTGCAGCAGTTCATAATTATTCCATTGCCCTTGGGCGTGTAACATACCCTGGCTTTGCTTGTCATCACAACGTTTGATACTACCTTCATTACCAGTGAAGTAGGAATGTCTAGTGCATTCAATATTTGAGTGACGCTTTTGCATTGAAGATTATTGGGAGAATAGCATTTTGATCCAAGTTCTGAGTCTATTTTATAGTCTAAAAATGTTCAGATTAAGTAGTTAACCATATTAATAATGGTACAAAAAGTGGCTCTCCCTCTGCGATGTTTGAAATACTTTGCTCAGATAGTGTGTATGCGTGTATATATATGATAAATATTTTGTAATTATTTATGATATATAAAATAGCATAGACGCCTCCTATAAATGCGTATCTATATATTCATGTAATTGAATATATATTCATGAATATATTTATATAAATAAATATGAATATTTATGTAAATAAAGAAACCTCCTATAAATATATATATTAATGTAACTGGATAAATATGAATATTTGTATGAATAAATGTATATAATTTATGCATAGTATATAAAACACATATATTTTAAATATATGTATTTAAGTCCTTGATGTGTTCTCTAGATCTTTTAACGGGAAAAACACTTGAGTAGTGACATCTTCAAGTTGGCCACTGTCAGCTTTTATTATTAGTTTATTTTTTATTTTTAGAGAGTAGGGAGAGTGTGTGTAAGTGAGGGGAGGGGCAGAGGGAGAGAGGGAATCTTAAACAGGCTCCATGCCCAACATAGAGCCCAATGAGGGCCTCAGTCTCACCACCCTGAGATCATGACCGAAGCTGATATCAAGAGTTCAGTGCTCAACTGATTGAGCCACCCAGGAACCCCTTATTAGTAGTTTTAAAACAAAGCTAAGGGGAACCCACTATACTTATTACACAGGTTGTTCGGAAGTAACAAGATACTTAAGATGGCATTTTAAACACCTGAATTTCTGCTCCTTTTTTTTTTTTTAATGGAAGCCTTCTCTCCTGGCTAAACCAGGGACATAATGCAACACATAGAGAATATAAAAAATTTGTTATTCTCAATGTGCCTGGGTGGCTCAGTTGGTTAAGTGTCTGCCTTTGGCTCAGGTCACTATCCCAGGGTCCTGGGATTGAGTCCTGTTTTGGGCTCTCTGGTTGGCAGGGAGTCGGCTTCTCCCTCTGCCTCTCCCCCTGGCTTATGCACTCTCTCTTGCTCTCTCTCTCTCTCAAATAAATAAAATCTTAAAAAAAATTTTTATTCTCAACATGCATACACCTTGCTTTTGGGTTTAACATTAACATACTTTGTCAGTGACTGATGCCCTTTTTAGCATAAACAGTTCATGGCACTTTCTAAGGTTGAATTTCCCTAATGAATCACAACAGGAAATTTTGTCCTCTCTCTAATTCATCTAGTTTTCCCTCCCCACCATTTGACCTATTTCAATTCATAGGACAGTAACAAAATATCCTGATTTATCAATTACTACATGTATCTAGAATCATGAAGTTGTATTTCAATAAATAAATTACAAGTGGAGGTATTAAAAACAACACTGAAAAAAATTGTTCAAAGCTAGGTCTCCTGTAGGTATTTTTTATTGATTCTTATTTGAACAGCTATGACCAGCATTTAGTTTAGGTAATTTTTCTAAATTAAGACATTTTAACCATGTTGTATGCAGTAATACTTTGTGTGGTCTTCATCACTTACTTTTTCTGTGTTAATAAAGATTTGAAATGTATTTCTGGCATGGGTGCTTCCTTGGTCTGTCTTCAAGTGTAAATGGCATTCCTGTTAGATGTATCTATGGTCATAAGAGGCTATCAGAACTTACTCCAGATGAACTATCAGTTCAGGTGTATGATTCCACATTTAGCTGCATTTCAAGTACTTAATAAGGACCAAAAATTCTGAACCCATCAAAACTCAAGTTGACTGAGATTATATTTATGAAGGTATTATGGAAGGTTAGGCGATCTATCCATTAGCTTAGATTTAGATCATGTAGCCACAGATTCAGCCAGACCAATGATGGAGCTGCTACACAGACCTCATCAGTATGATGAACCAGGCTCTTTTTAGGTGACTGGGATTCTCAATGAGCAAAACAGACTGTTGCCTCAAGGAGCTTGACATCTAGTGCAGGGAAACACCATAATTAATAAAAATAATAAGTAAATCACACAGTATTTTAGAAGATGATGAGAACTGTAGATAAAATAGAAGGAGTGGAGCAGGTAAAGGAAGTTAAGAGTACAGGGGCTGAATGAAAAGCTGTTTACTGTGTAAGTATGGAAATTGGTGTATGTTCTTTAGGCGAGGGAAGATCTGAACAAAGACTTGAAAGAAGCGAGAGGATTAGCCAAGTGGCTTCCTTGGAGAAGGGTGTCATAAGTGAAAGAAAGAGAGTGAGCAAAAGCCATGTGGAGGAGTGAGTCCAGTGTGTTGAAGTAAGGAATCCATTGTGTTGAACTGTGTGTGTAGGTTGAACAGGAGGAGAGAAGGTCAGAAAGATAGCAAGAGACAGATCACACAGAGCCTTAGTGGTCACTATAAGAGGTTTAGTTTACAATCTGAGTAAAATGGGCAACCATTTTGGACAGATGCATTCTGACTTTGGTACAGACAGTTGGTTTTAGGGGATGGGACAAGGGCAGATACAAGGAAATCCACAATAGGTTGTTACCTCTCCGGAGGAGAGATGTGGTGTTGGAAGCTTAAGTGGTAGTGACAAAGCTGATAGAGATGGTCAGAAACTGGGTGTCCTCTGAGGGTAGAACCAGTAGGATTTCTTGAATATTGAAGGTGGGATGTGAGAAGTAGATCTAAAGCTTATTCTTAACTTTAGACTTGAGCAATTAGAGGGCAGAATTGCTATCCCTTAACATGAGAAAGGCTGTGGGTAGAGCTCAGTTTGAACATGTTGACTTAATAATATGTGTGTGTTAGACATCCTAATGGAGATATCAAATAGATAGTTCATGAGTTAGGATTGTAAGAGTGAAGTCTTGTCTGGAGAGGTGGATTTGGAAGCTTTTGGTATATAGAGAGTATTTAAATCTGTGCCATCACCACGGGATTGAGGATAAAGAGATTAAGAGGACCAAGGGACGTTTTCTGAGGCATTCTGCAATAAAGGATTCGGGAAGCAGGAGGAATCAGTAAGGGAAACCACCAGTAACAAAGAAGGAAATCAAGAGAATGTGTTGTTCTGGAAGCTAAATGAAGAGAGTGTTGTCAACCAGGAGAGAGTAATAGCTGTGTCAGATACTGCTTATCATCCAGCAAGATGAGGAGTGAGAATAGATCACTGAATAAAGCACATTGATGTTATTGGTGGTCTTGGCAATAAGTTTCATAAGCAGCAAAAACCTCATGGGAGTAGATTTGAGAGAGAATGGGAGATAAGGAGGTGAAACAGGGTGGATATAAAAAGCGATTTTGAGTTTTCTTAAAGAGCAAATAAAAGTGATGGTGGCTTGTAGGGAAGATGGGGTCAAGTGAAGATTTTCTTTTGTTTGGTTATTTTGGTTTTAAGATGAGAGAAGTAAGACCAGATTTATATACCATTGGAAATGACCCTGCAGAGGTTAAAAACAAATATGGAAGTTGAGAGAAAGAGAGATGAGTAGGTGAGAGGATATAGGATCAAGAGAGAGATTGGCTTTTAGAGGGCCTGGAGAATTTATTTATATTAATAAGAGGGAAGGAAATATTTGTGAATAAAATGCTATGTATGAGTGGAGTCTGTGTAAGTTTACACTGTAATGAAGTACTACAAACCGGGGCACAAAACAATGCAATTTTGTTCTCTCATAGCTCCAGAGGCCAGAAGGCTGAAATCAAGGTGTCAGCACGGTTAGTTCTTTCTGGAGGGCTTTCTGGATGGGAGGTGGGGGAAGGGTAGTCTGTTTCAAGCTTGATTCCTAGCTTCCGTTGGTTGCTAGAAATTCTTGACCTTTGTTGGCTTATAAATGCACCACTTGATTCTTTGTCTCCATTGTCACATGGCAATCTCTCTGTCTGTCACTTCTGTGTTTCTGCATCTCTTGTCTTCTTATAAGGACACTGGTCCTATTGGATTTAAGAGGCATCTGAAGGTAATGTGATCTCATCTTGAGTACACCTGCAAAGATCCTATTTCCAAACAGGGTCATAGTAATAGATTCTGGGTAAACATGAGTTAGTAGTTTCCATAGGTTCTCTTTGGGTTGCTCAGATTTTCTCAGTGAAGTAGAAAGCAAGGTCATCAGCTGAAAGTGAGGTGGTCAGGGGGGTTTTCAAAGATTGAGGAGTAAAATGAAGGCTCCTGACAGTCTAAGAGGATGAACAGTGCCTGCACCAGGAGAATATAGTACACCTGCTGCTGGAGGCCCCACTTGAGATTTGTATTCTTGAATTCAGTGGGACCTGAATCAACATGGTTGTGAGTATTTCTTCAACCATGTTCAGCTACATAGATGCAGGGATCAAGTAAGTACCGGGTTGACCTTAATGGGTGGTTTGCCAAACATTTACAACATGGTGTGGGGAAGGCAAGTGAGTTGGAACCACATCTAAAGGCTATATTAGAGTAATTGGCCCCGAGACTTAAATTAGAGAATTAGGAGAGTGTAGGTATTAAAATCACCAAGCTTAATGAAAAAGGCGAGACTCACAGGGGTGCTGGAAGGTGAATGGGGTGGAGGGTATTGGAGGGACTGGCAGGTTGTGTTTGGAAAGCATTAGTCATGAAATTGGCTAATGGGGGGCCAGGGTCTATTGGCTTTGACATCTGAGGCAAAGTGAATAACACAACTGTTGGAGGGGAGGATTCAAGAAATTGAGAGTCCAGAGGGTGGGAAGCATCATTTATACATGTATTAAAGTTACCGAGTATGAATGTGATGGTCATAGTGACAGTAAACCAGGAGATAGAATCTTCTGGAAATGAGAGGAAACTATTGGAGTTCATAGAAAACTGCAATCAGAGGTGGTGTGCAATATAACTGATACCAAGAAATTTAAAAGTTTGGGCTTTTGGGAAATGGGAAGGCTTTCATGGTCTGAGACTTACAGAAAGGAAGAGCAAGGAGGCCAGATCAGTTGAATAATTGCTTAGCCTTCTTCCCATGTAAACAAACTCTTACATTGCTTTCCATTAAAGAGAAGAGGTAAACATGGAGCAATTCTTGTTGCAGGTGGCAAAGAGTCCTGAACTCTGCCCTGCCTGCTCTGGCCTCTAGTCCTGAGGCTCCTCTGCAGAACACCATGACCCAAAATTCATGGCACACTGCTGAGGGAAGTTTTGAAGAGTCAGCTCTGCGAAACTTTACATGGTGATCTCTTTTATTTATTTATTTATTTCGAGAAAAGTCAAATATACACTGTACAATAAATACATACTCATCATCCAGATTTATAACCATAAATATTTTGCTATATTTAGTTCACCTACTGCCTTTCTTTTGCCTTAATGCTGGAGAATTGTCATTGTATTTGATACATCTAAGTATGCATCCTAAAAGAAGGACAATTTCTTAGATAATTATGGTGCCATTATCACACCTAATGTTAACAATGGTTCCTTGACAGCATCTACTGTTGTGGCCTCTTTTCAATTATACCCCATGGGCAGGATTTGACACAGCTTTGAAAGCATTCTTGACATACATGGAAGCCTATATGACTTCAGTGAATATTCAGTGATAACTTGATGTCTAGTAACAATCAGATGGATTGGTTTGCATAAGCTAGTGTTTTTTTTAGCTGATATTTATTGACTGCTTTCTATATGCTAAGCGTCATTCTCAGAACTTTTGCAAGGATTAGCTCATGAAATTCTCCTGATAGTATAATGGTATTGATGCTATTTTGTCTTCATTTTACCCAGTAAACTGAGTTCAGAGCCTCATAACTCATGGGTCAAAGAGTTGGGAGGCAGTGTAGCATCATGGTGGGAAGCATGGTTCTTGAGAGAAAATCATGCAGTTTCAAGTCCTGCCTGAACAATGGACCAACAATAGAACCTACTGCATAGGATTGTTTGGAGAATACACACACACACATGCACACACACACACACATGTATACATACATACATATATGTATGTATGTATATATATATA
>PISX010018809.1:0-39654 GCA_004024625.1 Mellivora capensis | reverse complement strand
GCTACTGGGTATTTACCCCAAAGATACAGATGTGGTGAAAAGAAGGGCCATCTGTACCCCAATGTTTATAGCAGCAATGGCCACGGTCGCCAAACTGTGGAAAGAACCAAGATGCCCTTCAACAGACGAATGGATAAAGAAGATGTGGTCCATATACACTATGGAGTATTATGCCTCCATCAGAAAGGATGAATAACCGACTTTTGTAGCAACATGGACGGGACTGGAAGAGATTATGCGGAGTGAAATAAGTCAAGCAGAGAGAGTCAATTATCATATGGTTTTACTTATTTGCGGAGCATAACAAATAACACGGAGGACATGGGGAGATGGAGAGGAGAAGGGAGTTGAGGGAAATTCGGGGGGAGATGAACCATGAGAGACTATGGACTCTGAAAAATAACCTGAGGGTTTTGAAGGGGCGGGGGGTGGGAGGTTGGGGGAGCCTGGTGATGGGTATTGTGGAGGGCACGCATTGCATGGAGCACTGGGTGTGGTGTAAAGCTATGAATTCTGTTACGCTGAAAAGAAATAAAAAAAGTAAAATAAATTATATAAAATCAAAAAAAAAAAGAAAAATTAAAAGTCAGTTGCCTTAGACTTATATTCATTGATGTAGGTATGACTAGTTAGTGTTAGTCATAAAAGAAACTATTAACAGTTAAGTAACTATTGATCCATTCATTTCCAAACAGAAACCAAGTCCCCCTACTTCAGTCTCTATCCCTTGTATACATATATACATATAGTGTAGATCACTAAAATCTACAGTAAATAATTTCATCTCGCCTTGTTTGCATTTTCCTTTGTACAAGTCTTGAAAGAATTAGTCTGAGAAATCTAATATCACAATGGAGACTGAAAGGAGGCATGTTGAGACTAGAAATAAGATTATTTTTAAGGACTTGGACAGAATTATCTGTGCGTGCAAGTAGGTACCTCTTTCATACTCATTAAAGCAAGTTCAAATAAATTTCCTGCTAGGGGATACTTCTTAGGACTTGTCTCTGCTTGAATCTAGTGAAATCTCTCTTTTAAATAATCTCATGTTTCACACTGAACACTTAAGCTGGTTTTGTGTCAGAGACTTTGTCATATTTAATCTGCCTAAATATCTCAATCCTCTTCCTATTTTGGGGGCATTGCACTTTGATGAATCTTAGTGGAAGGCCCACACTAGAATTTAAAGGAAGCCAGAGGCTCCATTTTCCCTTTCTATTGTTGAAAAGGTGAATCTTATCTGGTATGCTTTGCCAACTGGCTGCTCCTGTCCCAAGAGACAGAGATGTAAAGACTACTTGGAATTTATTCCATGGTGGTGGTGCCCAGTGTCAGCAAGAGCGGTATTGATCAGTGGGGTACTCACCGTGCTTTTCCTGTGACTTGATTTTCGTGCTGATTTCTGTGCCCTCTTCCTTCTTAATTTAGCTAAGAAATGTTTTTTAAGATTATTAAAAAAGTGATCTCGTGACCAGTGTTGGTCAGTTTAGGACCTATAATTTAGGCCCATTCTTCTGTGTGTGTACTTTTTATCCTCTCACGTGATATGTGTAGAATAATATATGCATTCTTACATGTCCAGTGTAGTTTTAAATTAAGGGATTTCTATGAAAATTTCCTTGGTAAAATTGTTGTATTTGTGAGCTGTCACTACTCGAATGTAATGGAATGACATTGAAGTCATCTCAGATTTTACCCTGGCCCCTTTCCCTTCTCACAACTAATGCCCTAAATCTGTGGGAGTTGACTAGAGTTAAACTTTATAGAAGAGTACAGTTTGTTCCATTTTATATTTTGGTGTGTTGAATTATCACTTGACATTATTATCTAATCTGGGTTATGTTTAAAAGTCAAAGTCATTAAATATTTTAAGCTTCCGTTGAGGTTTTTCTTATTAGGGCTGGGGCATGGAGAAAAGGTACATCTGAAAGAAATTGGTAATGAAGGTGCCGAATCTCATGGGGGAGAAAGGGCCGAGTTCTTATGTAAGACAGAAAAATTCTAGCTCCTATAAAGATGAACTAAAGAGAACTTGATTCCAAGTCTGAGACTTTCAAGGAGATTTAAAGGTCAACTTTTCTTCCTCCTTCTTAATTGTATAGATAAAGTCTTAAAAAAAAAAACAAAACTCAAGAAAAATGTGAAGTTGGAGGAGGGACTGAAAACAACTTAGCGACTTATAGGTCCTGACAGTAGTGTCATTGATAAATCTGCAAAGCCAAATCGGTTTTAAGACTTGTTACATTGTAATAGAAATCCAGCTTTCTTTTCCGTGATCTGTCTTCGACTAACAGAAAAAAAAAAAAAGGTCAGAACTAGGCTGATCAAAAGCAGTCAGGCTGTAAGAAAATGCTGCTCCAGATTCGCCTGCAGGGGGCGTCGTCTTAGATGACAAGTCAAAGACAGCCCTGCAGTGATGGTTCAGCTGGGAGGCAGGGTGCCCATCCAGCAGCATGGGTAGACACAGTTCATGCGTTTGTGTGTCTGCTCTGTGAGGATATCTAAAGAGTTATTTCCTCTTTTCTTTCTTTTCCTTCCTTTCTCTCTCCCTTCCTCCCTTCCTTTTGCCTTCCCTCTCTCCCTCCCTTCCTCCTGCCTAGTAGGATTTGGCTATACTTCATCCATTTTTTTTTTTTTTTTTATTGTAAAATATAGTCCTAAAGAACATTTGGATGACAGTGGGCAAATCTGACTTTCTACACGGCTTCAAGTAATTGATGTGACAGCTTTAGACAGACATATTGATTAATAATTCTCTCCCTGGCAGTAAGTATCCCCACCAAGCCAGTTTCCATTTTATTATCGTGTAAATATGTAATCTGCATAAAATTAAAGCTGTTATGTACTTGAAACATTGTCTGCTCAAAGATGCTCATTGTAAAGAACAGCCATGGCTGAGGTTGCTACTCTTTCTCTCTTTTCTTTATTCAATCCTAATTTTCCTCTCTCCATTTCAGAACTGTATTCCCTTGTCATTATTCCTTCTGAACAGTTCTATTATCCATCTTAGGCCTCTCTTTATGGAGCCAGAAATGATTCCGAGTGTGAACATTCGGTGTTCATGTCACCACCTCTCCTGAAAACCGAACTGTTAAGTTACGAATTTGTGGTCTCGTTTCACACCATAGTAGCCCAGGCTAAAGCACTCCCATAAGAAATGTCAGTTTTCATCTAAATGCACTCAACAGTAAATGTCTTCTCCCTGGAGCAAGCCCTATTTGTTGAAAAGAGACCCAGAAATTTCAGAGTTCACATGTTGTACTTGAGGATCACACAGCTGGTTTAAAAATTAGTGCATTTGGAATAATGAATGGCTGACTGGAGGCATTCTGCTGTTAAGTATGGCCCAAAATGTTCTTGACAAGCAGAATGTTAGAAAATTTTTAAAAAAATTCTTAGATGTCAGGGTGTTTGGAAGACAGACCCAAACGTCCATGCTCATGACACATCTGTGGTAATATATTGTGAAGATTAAATGAGTGAAAAAATGAAGTATCTACAATTCTGTCTCATACACAGTCAGTGGTTAATAAAATTATCTGTTAGTATTGCTCCTTACCTTAGTCCAGAGACTTTTATTTTGCATTAGGGTATTTAGCAACTGACAATATTAAAATTTACATTATAGTCATTCCGGAGAATGATCTAATTTCATGAAGTAGGTGATTTATAGGGATACAGAGAGGGATTTCTTCAGGAGCAAATAACCTTATGAATTTAGGAAAGGTGCCTCTTAAGCCTTTCATTCATACTTACTGGTTCTTAGAGGGTGAATTCAACTCCAAGCCGGATTAGAACCCAGACAGAACCCTATTTAGGAAACATGGATCCAGGTTTGCAAAGCAGCTCGTGCTTCAGTTAGAAATGTCCAAAATTGACCAGTGGGCAGACCTTTCTCTACTGGTTTAAATTTCCATTGGAACTCCCCTATTGTACAACAGGTGACTGAAAAGGAATAAGTAGATACACACAGAGCGATTTTTCAGCAAGGCAATCAAATACTGAAAATGCAGAAAGAGACTACGGGACAAGAGCAGATAAGGAACACCCCAACTGGTCTGGTCTCAGCCCTCCTCCAACTATAAAAGGTAGAAATTCTTTGAGGTCTGTTGGTTTATCCCCCCAGTGAAATTATGAATTCTGTGAGAATAGGCACCATGTCTTAGATTCACACAGGACCCAGCATCAAGCACAGTGCCAGGCATAGGTGGGCAACTGCCGAGATTGAAGCTATGGGGACTTACTGTCAGTATTATCAGAGGGACACCAGAGAGAGAGGACACGGGGGGAAGGGGGAGAGATGATCTGTGCTCCTGTTCCTACAGCCATATGTATGAGCTTGGACAAGTTTGCTTCGTGTATAAGCCACTCCTGCAACTGAGATCACACCTGTGGAACTTTGTACATAGGAGGTACTTATACCTTTCTTGTGAAAGAATGAGTGAATAAAAGAAATACATTAAGATGACGAGAACTTTTCTGAGATTTTTCTTAAGTTTCTCACCTGAGAAACGCATTACTACATAGACCCTTGGAAACATTTTTCCATGACACTTACTGCTCTGGGTCCCATTCCATGGCAGTGGACTAGAAGGCAGGTGATTGGGATTCAGGCCCATATTTGTGTGACCATGAAGAGTTTCATGGAAAATGATCCAGAGTGACCAAAGGAAAACCAACCTAAGTCATACTGACCTCACTGGGACAGAATTGGAATTTATGTGTAAATATCTGCTTTGGACTCTATCATATTCAGACATTCATTTTTCCAGAATATGTTTGAGTGCCGATACTGGGCCAGCCCATTGTTGTAAGTGCTAGGACGTAGCCCTGGACAAACCTGACCAAGTCTGTGCTCCTAGAGCTATATTCTAGGAGGACGAAGAGAGCACTATCAAGTAAGCAAGTAGCTGTAACGTGTGTCAAATAATAGAAGCTGCTCTGCAGAACCACAGAGCAGGGCAGAGGGCAGTGGGGATGGGGCTTGGGGAAAGAGGTACTCCTCAGTGGGAAGACCTTTCAAGTAAATTGACACTTGTTTAAGGACCTAAGGGAAGTGAAAAGCAAGGTTCATGGGCTTTCAGGTGTCTAGTAGCTGGTCAGTTAAAAGTTCAGGATGGGAGATAGATATTTTGAAATTCAGCGAATGGGAGACATTTTGAGTCATGAGATGACGTGTGTCATCAAGAAGAATGTACAGATGGAAGGGTCCGGGGACTGAGCCCACAGGAGCTCCAGATGTGGAGTTAGGGACATGAGAGGAGAGGCCTAACAGAGACTCAGAAGGAGTAATTAGTGAGATAAGTGAAGCAGGACTGAACAGTGGCTCAGAAACCAAGGGAAAAGATAAAAATATCTAAAAATAATTAAATATCTAATTAATACTAAATCAATTAAATGTAAGGTTAATAGCTGACATTAAATAGATTGATATCCAGCATGTCTTATTTCTACTAGAACCACAGCTAAAAGGCTTTGTAATTTTCTATATATTATAAAGCAATAATTTTCAGCATTGGGAAAGTAATATTGGTGTCTCTGAGGCATTTCCATTGGCTTAAATGGAAACCAAATGTTTTTATCTGGAAATGACATGAGAATGGCTGAAAAGTCCTTGAGCACTTAGCTTCATTTCCATGGAGGCATGCCTGGTCCTTGACAAAGTTTGGATTGATTGATTGAATTCTCAAACATGCTTCAGTGTTAGTAGAGATTGAAACCATTGTCTTACACTCACAATCTGGGGCTGGCGTCCCAGATGGAGTGCAAGTTCTGATAACATTAGGTGCCTTCGACTGGGGCTGTTTCTGGAGGCAGTTCACAGGAGAGGGTTCATGTCAGTGCAGGAGAACTTCAGAAAGAATAAGGAAAACAAGCTCTGATCATAAGTGAGTTATCTGGAGAGAACATTCAGTGATTTGTTTGACCAATGAGAACCTACTCAGTGTCACGAAAAGTGCTGCCAACCAGTATTGTGAGGCTGAACAAAAATGAGAAGGGGGAATACAGTAACGTTAAGTGAGAAAAACAGGATGCAGAGTTATATTATTTGTGGGGCGTTAAGGGGAAAACAAAGGTAAAAAATTCATGTATGAAGAAACTGGAAGAAAAGGAACTTAGGGAACTAGGAAATATTCTAATTCTCAACAATTTCCATATTTTCCCAATTTTTCTAATATGAGAGTAAGTGGCTTTTATACCAGGAAAGTAACCTTTCATGACAAGAAGCAACTGGAAACTTCCCATGTTTATTTTTGCTTTAACTTCCTATAGGGGCAAAAGATAGTGCTTATTCCTAGTTAACCTTCCTTTCACGGAGTTTATACCCTATTTATGACATTCAGCTTCTTCTATGCTAATGGCTGTGGAAGTCAAGCAGCCACCCTACCTGCTATCACTGTGGATCGCCTGGGGTCCTGCCTTCTCAAGCTGCTGTTTTATTAATGATCTTGAAACTGAAATACTAAGGGATGAAGAAGTGTTAAAAAGACTTACTGATACGCTACCAACATTTGCCAAGAAAATGAAATCCTCTAAGATGAGAAACCACTGGGGAGGCCGAGAAGAAGCCAACTGTTCCATGTTCTGAGCTTCTGACCTCTACAGTCAAGATTTCTAAAGACCAGCCTCCCCTGGCCAGACTTGGGCTGTCTACCCTTTGCCTGCATGCAGACAGCAGTCCTCTGAGACCTATGATTTGTCCTTGACGAAGCTTGGATTGATTGATTTTTATTTTCAAATGTGTTTCAATTGCCGCACAGTTATAATTTGGGAGGGGGAGAAAAAAGGCTTGAGGCCACATCATACTCTCACTTTATTAATTTTTTTTAATAAAGGAGAAGGATTATTCAAGATATGATTATCCTGTGGCCCAGTTTGCCTAAGTTAAATTAAATATCATTAATATGTTAAGTTTCATAGAATTAAAAAACACTGTTAAATGATTCAGGATCTCTCTCTCTCTCTCTTTCTTTTTTCCCCCCTTGCAGGCTACCTGCAGATATGGTGTCACCACTTGTTTTGTTTAAACTGAAGAAGACAGTGTGTGTGCTGAGGCTGTCACGGGCAGCAGCTACAAATTAAACAGCAGCAGTGAAATTGTGGTCAAGGTGGTCTGTGGTTGGGTATTTCTGTAGAGAGTCATTGTCAGGGCCCCTTTGCAGAGGGACGCCTAGGCCTTTGGGATCCCCGAGACATACATGGTAAAACAAAACTGTGAAGCAAGATCACTGAAGCATCAAAGAGTTCACTCAGTTTTTACAATAGCAGATGTCTTCCATGAGTAAATAACCAAAGGGGATAGCAACGACCTGAAGACTTCTCCTACCGGGGGGGGGGTGGCCTCAAAGCTGGGGTCCAGTTACCCTAATTTTGACAGCGCTGAAGGAACTGGAGGGATGACTGGGGAAACTGTGCAGTAGAGGGAACAGCCGGTAGGCATCCCGAGGTGTTGAGTGCTTGGCAGCCTATGGCCTGCATTTTAGAAACTCTCTCTTATGTCCTGCCCACTGGTGGTCTCTTGAATGGGCGGTCACTTCTCACCTTCACAGATAAAGAAACGGAAGCTGAGAGAGATTTCCTTGTTTGTCCAAGGTAACAGTGCCCATAAGGCTTTCCAACTGTGAGTCTAGAATTTCCTTTAACGCTACACTAGTCCAGACTTTGACTTTATTAGATTCCATGCTCTTGTATTGCTGAGTTCTTTATTCCTACTTTTTTTTCCATTTTTTTAAATTTCATTTCTTTTCAGCGTAACAGAATTCATAGTTTTACACCACACCCAGTGCTCCATGCAATGTGTGCCCTCCACAATACCCACCACCTGGCTCCCCCAACCTCCCACCCCCTGCCTTTATTCCTACTTTTTAAAACTTCCTTAGGGACTTCTAAAAACTTTTTTCTGTTGTCTCATCCTGAGCATCTGCCAACAATCAACACCTCTAAAATGAAAATCACCCAAAATAGCAGGGCCGTCTAGTACAATGAAACCCATAAAAGGCACACCTGGTATTCTTGAAAAATAAGCGCTGTTTTTGATGGATTTAAATTGGACTTCAATAAGAGACATATTGAATCATGTTATATTTGACCTAAAAATCACGTCGAAGTTGTCAGATGTACCTTTGTGAAAACTTCCATCAGATAGGGTGTGCTGATGTGATTTACTGAAGGAGATTTGACATGAATGGCTAAATTGTCAGAAGTAATGCAGCGATTTTAAAAAAGCGGGTCCCCCCTACTACGTGGACATGGTGCACTTTGTTAGCATAAGTGCCTGTGCCGAGGCCATCAGGCTTTCTCCAAATGCCCAGCAGTCTAATTGCATGGCTTCTAATCCAGGACTCCTCATCACTTCCTACTCAAGAGCTCTGATTGATTGGACAGTGATGAGTTATAAGGATTTTCTCGGAAAGTGTGTCCCTAGGCTTCCATACGTCAATAGCAGAAGGAACAGGGCCTGAAGAAGCCTGCAAGTTAGACTCCCAGATTGTCTCTTGTTCCTGAGAATTATAGTCTCAGCTTCTCATAATGGGATAAGATGATTTTAGTGTCTTCTTTGTTGCTTATCGACCTGCTCCATCTGTTGCTGTCCTTCAGTTTCCTAACTTAGAATCCTTTTCTCTGCTTTTCCCACCAGAGGTCCTGCTTCCTTCTCTCACAGTAATTAGTCAGACTTTTCATGATTCATAATAAACTATCAAGGAGATGCCAACACTGAAGTGGAGCCCATTTTGCATTGATTCATTAAGCAAATACTTATTGAACCTGCACGAGGCACTGTTACAGGTATTGACAATAAATCAGTGGGGAAAAAGGCTCATGAAGCTCATGTTCCTGGAGTGGGATCAGATAACAAACAGGTAACAGACTAGAAGGTCAGACTGTGATAGGTGCTCTAGAGAGGAATAATACAGGGGCAAGGGGATGGAGGCGCTGAGAGGAGATGCCGTTTTATTTTGATGATCAAGGAATATCTCATTTATGACGGTTGAACAGAAACCTGAAGGAAGTGAGGGGAATTCATGTGGGTATCTGGGAAAGAGAATCCCTGACCAAAGGATCAGCAGGTGCAAGGGGCCTGGGAACAGGAAAGAAGTTGCTGTGGCCTCAGGGGAATGAACTAGGGGAAGTAAGGTTGGAGGACAGGCCAGGTGGAAAGCTAGATCATGCAGGGTCTCATGATCCTATAAGGATCCTCACTATAAGGGTTCAGGCTTTTACCGCAGTGATAAATGGTGCCTCTGGATGTAATCTGACTCTTATTTTAAAAGAATCACTGTAGGTGCTGAGATAAGCATAGACAAGATTAGGGCAAGGGAACAAGTGGGGAGACAAGTGCACTACCCTACGAGAAAGATGATCGTGGTCTTACATCAGGCGGAAATAACGGAGGTGGAAAAATCAGTTGCATGTGGATGTGTGTTATGGTAATTCTCTTAGGAAAGCTTGAAATTAGCTATTGCAAGTGTTTTAGACTTCTCCAGCTCCGCAGATTTTCATATCCAGCAAGAAAGTTTCCACTCTTCTACATGTCTCTGACTTTTCTATCTCAGGTCAGGAATTACATGATACCATCAAGAAGAAGGAAATGAGGTTGGTGATCAGTAGTCCTAAAGTGAATCCTGATTCAACAGATTCATGACTAGGGGAGAATTACTTTCCTCAGCTTCCTCGTCTACAACATGGAAAAGAGAGTAGCATCCGTCTCTTGGGCTTGCAGTGAAGATTAAATGACATGAATTCATGGAAAGTATTTGGTGCAGTAACTGGTATGTTGGCAGAGTTCAGTCAATGCTAGCTATTATCAGAATTGTTTTTGACTATTGTTATATGCACATTCTTAACTTCTAAGCCTTCAGTGAAGGCCTAACTTGTTCTGTTCTTCTCAGGATTCTGAAGCTTTCTTTATCAGTGTCTGAAGCAGTGCCCATCTGCTCTACTTCTGTCTCAAGTACATTGCTTATAGCATCTATGAATGATGGCCTCCCTGCTCTCCCTCCTTTGCTGTACCTTGGAAGCAGTCCTCTCTCTCTCTATCCCAAGCAGTTTTCACTTTAATGAAGGTTGCTTCTCTCTCTTTCATTTTCTGGGTACATCTGGGAGAGCCTCTTCTTCACTCTTATTTCCTGGATTTCAAACCCATAACAACAAAGCCCGACTTTGAGGAATACTAATTATATCCTTGTATCTGTTTCACTAATGCCTCCTTCCCATCCTTTACTCTTTCCAAGCTCCCCTTCCTGTTTCTGTCTTTTGTTTTCGACCCATAGCCAATCCAGAGAGGCCACCAGAGCCTGGCTGGTTGACGCCTCCCAGGCCCTGCTTGCTAAGTTATCGGTGCAGCCCCTATTCCTTCCCCTTCTCTCAAGTTCTGGGTGAAGATCTGCTTTGCTACGCCTTGGCTGTCTTGTATGCGTGGGTATTTTGATGATGGATGCCTGGGAGGAGAAGCATGTCTGGTGTGTCTTTGACTGCCAGGTGTTTTATTGTACCAGAGAGGAGGTCACTAAATCCTAGATATGATCTGATGAGCCCCCATCTTCTTTGCTTGCTAACAGAATCAAAGGTAGGTGCTGCCTCTGGGCTTCACCCTGCCTGAGTCTCATGGCCCCATTCCACATTTCTGCTCCTTGGGGGCCCAATTACTCTGATGGTCTTGCAGTTCCATAAAGCCGGGTGTGATCCTTTTAATCTTATGCTTTATGTAGTATGCTGTGAACATCCCCAAACTTTGAAATTCACCCATGAAAATAACAACACAGTATTAACTTTTCTCTATTTCACATTTTTGTGATTTCCTGATGACACCACTTGTATTCTAGATGCATTCCAGAGAAGACTCAAGAGCACTAGTACACACTCAATTTTTATTAAAAAGGAAGATAAAAGAGGATCCTCAGAGAAACAGGATGTCATTAAGAATTATTATGGTGTGTAAAACTTTATTTTTAGGATGTGACATTGACATCCTGAAATTCCCTGTTTCTTTAATTTAAAACTTGTGTTTTTTCACTTTATTTTTTTTAAGAAACAGAAAAACCCTTTTAAATAGTACTTGTCATTTCTCATGTGCATTTACTCCCATCCTGTTATTCAGACAATATCTACAATGCAGAAATCTTTATGGAGAGAGACAAAAACAAATGCATTTTCTCCCCTCAAGGAGTTTCCTCTCTGGTGGGTTAAAGACAGATTTAAAATAACTCGTGATTGTGGAGTTGGAATTCTCATTATTCTATGGTTGAGCGAGGGCTCTTTAATAGATGATCTAGACCAGTGGGAGAAGGGCTGAAGAAGCTTCTGGTGCATCTCTCTCTTTGCTGGCTGAGCAAACAGCTTAATCCTCAGCTTCTCCACCTGTCTTCTTCGAAGTGCCAATAAGTCCCCACCCATTCCCCCAACCTGGCCAACTGTGCTGGGCTGGGTTTGTGAACTGATTGCATATGTCACAAGAAAATTATTGGGATGTCAAATGGTGGTGTCATCTTTCTGGCAACATATTCTTGAGCAGATTGTGGTCCAGTGACTTACAGTCTCATAACTCAAGGTGCCCATCCCACTGCTGGTCCATCCCCTACCTTTGTCGCTAGACTGGAACCCCATCTGGCGAATGGAAAGTACCAGTAGATCCAGAATTCTATTTCTTTAGCCTTTTTCTAGAGCTGCTGCTCCAAGACTGTGACCCAGGCCCAATACCTTGTAAGGTAACACTTGACCTATATAGATTCATTGCCTCTTTGTCCTTCTTCATCAACTTTTCACATCCCACACAAGAGCTGCTCCTGCAAGGGCAGTAAACTCTACAAAGATTGAAGAGGGATGACAACTTTCTTAAAATAGTTTGAATCAGGATTTTAAAGAATATTTTAAACCACAAAATAAATAAATACTTAGCATACATTAAAATATTTGCTCAGAATAGTTCCTCTTTTTTTCCTCCCCACCCCATATCAAATACTTTCCTGTCCTTTTCTCTTTTCTTGAGATAATTGTGTGTTTGTGTTCTTGTGTTGCCCCAGGTTTTTCATGTCCCTTTGAAGTAGACTTAGTTTGATATTCTTGATGAATATTGTGTTTATTTTAGTTACATAAAAACACAATTCTTTTCAAATGTCAACAAGCATGTTTGAGCTCCTCGAAGCCTGCCTTACACACATCCAGTATGAAAGTCTAGCTTGTGTAATTTATTGATATGTAATCTTCCATTAATTCCCTCTATGAATTACTATTGTATATCAAGTAAGATATAAGAAGCTAGAGAGATAGCAAATAGATCTTGTACTGTATCACAAGAAACATATAGTGCAAAAGGTGGTATAAATTTGAATATGGCAAATGCCCAAAGTGAGATACTTAAAAAGTGTTACAGAGAAAAGGGGGGTAGTTAATATTTCTCTCCTTAAGATCAGGGAAGCCTTTCCATTTTTCTTACTAATATTATTGCTTGCCTGTAAAACTCATTTTTATGAACTCATTTTTAATATAATGACTGCATCTACATTTGAGCAGGGAAACAATTTTAGAACCATCCTCTTAGAAACATGGGCCTAACTGGTGACCAGGGGTCATTACTGGTGTGACACTTTATGGCTTAATGAGTAAAGAACAGTTGTCCTCCTTGATGCTATTAAATACCATGAACATGGTCCCCATCCTCAGAAGCAGAATAAGACATGGCCTTGATGCTCAAAGAGCTCATGTGGGAACAGGGCCAGCAGAGAAGTACACAGCTGAAAGCTCAGTTCAGACCACGAATGGTCTCCTGTGGGACAAATTACCATCTCCTCTTTTTCTTATCTGCAAGTAGGGAAAAGATGTCTTTCTTACAGAATTCTGCTGCTATTCTTTTGAGATCATGTAGTCCCTAAACTAGCAGGCATTAGGAATTAGAGATATCCATACCTGATGGCCACCGTAGGAAGCCCTGCCGATCTGTGCTTCATGATGGCTTATAAATTGTGAAAGTATTGTGACAAATTTCAGACACAGAGAGCTTAAAAACACAACCTGAGGCATCTCTGTTGCTCTGGGAGAAAAGAAGACTTTTTGGATGCTTAGGATTTTCTTAGTGGGAAATTGAAAATTTAAGGAATTCACATGCTTGCCACCTGTGGGCTTGGATTTTTAGCACACCGTGTAATGCCTTCTGAAGGCATTCATCTGAATGTATATTGTTTCCTTTGTCTTACGCCTCTAAAAATCAGGGAGTCTTGCTCATTTGATACTAAATTCTGGTTCCCTCTGCATGAAGCACCTTTGTCTAAGTACCTAGAAAACTTCTGCTTCCTTGTTGCCTCTTTCTCATCTCTTCCCTCTCCTCCTCAGTCAAACATAAGCACTTATTTCTCTGCTCATATTAAGCTCTGCACATTCTTTCTGCTGTGGCTCTAGAGTAATCAGTTGTAATTGCTTACTTGTTTTTATATCTTAAATATAGTGTCCTTAATACCTACAATGATAACTGGTTCATAGAATCCATCCAATAAATGTTGAGGGGGGACACCTGGGTAGTGCAGTCGGTTAAGCATCCAAAATCTTGGTTCTAGCTCAGGTCGTGATCTCAGAGTCCTGAGATGGAGTCCCAGGTCTGGCTCTGAACCCAGTGCAGAGTCTGCTTGAGATTCTCTCTCCCCCTCTCTTTGTTGTTCTCCCTGCTCACTCTCTTTCCTTCAGTCAGTCAATAAATCAATAGATAAATGTTGAAGGAACGCAAGGGGAAAAGTGGGATAATAGGACAAAGAAATACAGGGAAAGGAGAATAAAGAAAGAGAAGAGGCAGGAAAAAATTCTTTGGTCAAATTACATAAATTATGTTTTTCTACCTTTTCTTTTTCCTTTGGATTTTAAACAATGGAAGTAGATTATGATCATTATAAAACAGACAACAGCATAATAGAGAGTTAAAATTAGAAAATAGGATCATGTTTTTTTCCACTTAAAATATATATACTGGATCTCATGCAATAACTCTACTATCAATCTATTAATTTATTTTTGCAAAGCAGCAAAGTATTCTGTGGGTGGATCATAAATTAAATTTCCACTTGTCTGTCAATGGATATTAAAATAGTTTCCAATATTTTCATTTTCAAACATCATGCAAAAAAATCTTTGCAGATAGGAGTCAATATTTATGTAGAATCCTTAGAAAATGAAGTGATGGATCCAAGCAAACATGCTTTGCCTTTTGATAGATCCTGCCAGATGTCTTTCACAATCAGTGGGACATCTTCCCCACTCTAGGCAACACTGGACATTTTTAACCTCAACTTTTCCTCTAGCTCAATTTTACAGATAAAAAATATTTAATTTTTATTTTAATTGGCATGTACAAGATTACTAGGTAGAATATACGTATTCATCATTTCTTGGAATTACTCTGTGCCTATCATTGATTCACAGTTATGCCATTTCAAAGATTTTACCGTTGTGTCTACTGTGTTTGTGGTAAACACTTTCTCTCGGTCACTTAGTAGGATTTTGGATAAAATTCTTATAAAGACCCACTGTGTAATGTAATCTAATTTCTTTGTAGTTGTTGATCCATGTGTCATTTGTACAGTACTTCTGTGTCAACAAGAATCAGCCAGGGCCCTCCAATCCCCAGTGGTGCTGTATAACAAGGATTTCACACCACTTCAGTCCCAAAGGAGTCAGATCCTATATGTAAAGCAAGGAGTTCCTCATGATGCTGAATATTTAACGAAATTGTGCTCTAGGTTGGACTGATACGATATGCATGTGCTGCTTCCTTCCTGGTGAACTCTTTAGTGTTCTGAAAAGCATGATAGTGATTCTGACATGCCCTTCATGGTTTAACAACTTCTTTCAAGAGAAACTGCACACCTGCAAATTGTGCTTGCATCTGATCTGGCATGATCAGAACGCTCATTATTTCGTAGCAGGTAAATTCTCTTAAGGGGAATGTATAGTGTTGAAGCTTTCCATTTTATTTTTGTTTCAGAATACTAGGTCAGAGGATATTTATCATATTTGCAAGTTCATTTTCCTTTTGCTCATTTGAGTGTCAGATGTAGAAATTTATCCAGTTCACATCACCTTTAAGGGAATATATTAACTCATTACAGGATTACCTCTACCTGCTTCTATCCTGCATCACCAAGCAGAGTTTTGCTATATAATAGAATACATATATTGCCATAACTCCTTTTACTAAAGGATTTCCTAGAACCCCTCAGAACTGGAAAAGAAGAAAACACTTCTGTGGAAAAGCAATTCAAGTCCTTATAAACCTCAGGAGCATTGTTTATTTAGGACACACAGATACGCTAATCTTGTATTGATATTGTTCATCATCCTGAGTTCGGATCATCTGTTTGCATTGTAATCAATCTACCGGTCAATCCTTATCTACTTCCTTTTGTTTTTAAAATTAAGTATAATTTACATATAATAAAATTTGTCATGTTAAGATATACAATTTGAGTCACAGTTGCCAAACTGTGGAAAGAACCAAGATGCCCTTCAACAGACGAATGGATAAAGAAGATGTGGTCCATATACACAATTTGATTAGTTTTTATAACACTCTAATCAGGTAACCACTACCACAATCAGGATATATATGGAATATTTTTATCACCTCAAAATGTTTCATTGTGGCTCTGCCTAGTTAAAAACACCCATAAGGCCCCAAGCAAGTACAATGTTTCCTGTCCCTATAGTTTTGGCTCTTCAAGAGCTTCATAAAAATTGAGTCAATAGTAAATAATAATTTATAACCAATATCTTATAGTTAATATAATGTTTTTTGGTTCATCCAAGTTGTCACATGTATAAATATTACTGAGTAGTGTTCAATTACATGTATGTGACACAATTTCTTAATCTACCAGTTGATGTGTGTGTGTGTGTGTGTGTGTACACATTGTTCCCAGTTTTTGGTTATTGGGAAATAAACTGCTGTGAACATTCTAGTAGAGGTCTTTAAATATCTACTGGTAAATCTGCTGAGTCATATGGTAAAAGTATACTTAAAGAGTTGAGAACCGCCAAGTTATTTTCCAAAGTGATCGTATAATTTGCACTTCCATCAACAAAATATGAGAATTTTAGTTTCTCCATATCTTCCCTAGCACCTGCTATTGTTTGTCTTTTTAATTTTAGCTACTCTGGTAGTTTTGTAGTGATGCTCATAGTGGTATTAAATTTGCATTTCCCTAGTGACTAATAATTTTAAATAATTTTTTATGTGGTTATTTATCACTCATATAACTTTGGTGATGTTTTTAAAAATCTTTTACCCATTTTTAAAAATTGAATTTTTTGATTTTTATTATTGACTTGAAAGAGTTCTTTATATATTTTGTATGCAATCTGATGTGAGGTACATGTTTTGAAGTATTTTTTTCCTAAGCCATGACTGGTATTTCTATTATTTATTTATTTATTTTTATTTTCTTAAAGTGTCTTTTGAAGAACAAAGGTTTTTAATTTTGATAAAGTCCAATTTTTGTGGCTTGTGCCTTTTGTGTATTCTGTAAGAAATCTTTGTCTATCAAGATTACAAAGATTTTTTCCTTTGTATTTTTTCAAATGTTATATTTTTAGTTCTTACATTTAGGTCTATAATCCATTTCAGGCTAATGTCTGTATAATATGTGAAATAGGAGTGGGGGTTTATCTTTTTGTGTATCCATTCATCTCAGAATTTGTTGACATGTATCACTCCACTTCTGGACTTTCTGGTCTCTCCCAGGGACTGTATACATATAATAACATTAGTATAACACTCTCTTGATTATGTTAGCTTTATAGATATTTTTGAAATCAGGTTGAGTAAGGCTTCCAACTTTGTTATTTTTCAGAATTATTTTTCATATTCTAGGTTTTTTACATTTCTATATAAATATTAGAATCCACATGTTAATTTCCCATGGAAAAAGAAAATAATCAAATAAAAATAGACCAATTTAGGGAGAATCAACATCTAAAAATATTGAGCCATCTGATCTATGAATGTGGTATATATCTCCATTTTTTTGCAGTCTTTAATTTCTCTCAACAATGTTTTGTAGTTTTCAGTGTATGGTTTTACATATTTTTGTTAAATTCAACAAAATTTTGTTACATTTTTTCAGACATAAATAAATTAAGGAACTTGAGATGGAAGAGTATCCTGGATTATCCTGGTGGTCCTAGTGAATTCACGAGGGTCCTTTTAAGAAGGAAAGAACATCAGAGTCAAAGGAGATGTGACAAATGAGAGAAATGGTAAGAGTGGGGCCATGAGAGAAGGAAGGCCTTATCTACTGTTATACCCATCTTTTAATTTCTCATGAGCATTTATATTTCTTAGTTCTAAAAGTTACACTTGAAGATTTATTTGAGGCGTAAGCTTTATAATTTCAATCTCATCATCTATTTTCTTGACTTTATAATATTGGTTTATTGAATAATATGTAATTTTTAAAAAGATTTTATTTGCTTATTTTGAGGGAGAGAAAGAGAGAGACATCGTGAGTGGGTGAATGAGTGGAGAGAGGGGGAGAGAGAGGGGGAGAGAGAGAATCCCAAGCAGGCTCCACACTAAGTGTTCAGCAAGAGTCTGACATGGGACTCAATCCCACTACTCTGAGATCATGGCCTGAGCCAAAATCAAGAGTTGGATGCTAAACCAACTGAGCCATCCAGGTGCCCCAGAATAATATTTATTTTAAACTCCATATTTGATAACATCAGAACCTGGTTCACCTATGGATGCATTTTATTACCTGTATTATTTCCCATGGGTCCTTTTTTTAATGCATGGAAAGTTTTGATTGAATGTAAGACATTGTGTAAAAATGTTGTAGTTTCTGGCTGACATTATCTTCCTTTGGGGACCATTCTCTTTGTTTTCTGGTAGATAGCTATAATAGAGAAGATCATCATTAATCACAGTCTGAGCTTGTTAAAGGCTGGATTGCCACTGACCTCGGGCTAGAATAATAGGTCATCTTAGTCCTTAGATACAGATCTCCAGAGGTACCAGTTTAGAGCCTGGATTGTTTGCCAGGATCACTCCCCCTGGGGAACTCTAGTGTTTATCTCCTCAGCACTTCATGACTTGAACGTTCTGCCCTGTGATCCAGCTATTTCTTTGCTTGGTTTCTTAGTCTCTTACTCTGCCTGCCCTAAGGATTTGGCAAATGCTTCAAGAGTCTAATCTAGTGGTCCTCAATCAGGGTGATCTTGGTCCTCAGGGAACGACGGACAATATCTAAAGATATTTTTGGTTTTTACAACTCTGGGGGAAGGGGGCAGATTACTACTGACACCTAGTGGGTAGAGGCCAAGGGTGCTGCTAAATATTCTACAGTCTTCTATAGGACAGCCCCCTATGATAGAGAATTATCTGGCCTGACGTGTCGATAGTGTGGAGGATGAGAAGCATGGGTCTACCTCTCTTCCCTCATAGACTTATTTCCTCCAGACTTGACTCCCTTGGCAGCTGCAAAACTCCATAAAAAAAAAAAAAAAAGCCCTCAGCCTTACAAGGTATTAAATATCTTTGCTAGTTTTCTGTCTTGTAGCAGTGAGGCTCTGCCAAGCATCTCAGCTTCACCTCCTGTGCCAAGAAGAGGCAAATCCCTAAGGGTAAACATAGCTTACAGAAAACTGTGCTCACTTCAATGTGCCTTCTTTTCTTTGTGATCAGACTCCTCAAGTCCAAGTTTGTGTCTGTTTCTATCCAATTGTTCTTGACCAGAGCACAGGCCTCTACGAGGTACCCTTTCATAGCTAGAGGCCATTGTATTCCTAGCTGATGAGAAAGCAACAAGGGATAGGCAGAAGTTCAGCTCAGAAACATAACTGAAGAAAAGTGTTCCTTATTAGATGGGAGATAGAAGTAGGCTCAGTGTCTTCCTCACAGCCAGTAAAAGAAAGCTGAGAAAATCTTTTGCAGAAGATCTGCATGAGCCATGGTTTTAAAGGAAGATGTGGGGCTAGAGGGGTAGGAGGGAAAAAGAAAGAACTTCAGAACAAGGAGAGCAGTAAAAGCATCAGCTGAATCTGTAACACTCTCAAGAATCACTGTGTGGCAAAGCCCTGGCATCCCATTTAAAACCAAGTTCTGGGGTCTGGCAAGAGGCTGAGTCTGACATTTTATGCTGAGAAGACTGAGCACAGAGGGAGAGAGTCCCTGTACCTCAAATGAGACTGAAATAAAGCTCTTCACCACATGATGAAATTGAATGTTCAGAAGGAAAGATGGCTCACAAAACTAATAATTCTAGTATCAGTTCATTCCTGTGAAATAAATTTTGTCATTTAAAACAATACAAGTACATTTAGAACTTCAAAAGATACATCGTTGGATACTACCCATTGAAAAGAATGAGAATTAATGAAAAAAAGGCAATTTAAAAAATGTAAAATGGTCAGATTAAAGTCTTAAAATTTATAAATATTGAGATTAAAAAACAGATTATATGAAACATGGAATGGACCCAAAGGAAAAAGTTATTGATACAGAAGAAATCACCCAGAATCCAGTAGGATGGGAAAAATTGTAAAAACTGGAAAATCATTGAGAGAGTGGGTATAGCTGGATAAGCCCCAGCATAGGTCTGATAGAAATTCTGGAATAAAAGAGGGATGGAGTGGTGGAGAAGAAATATATGAAGACGTAAGAGGTGTGATTTCTCAGATTTTAGGAAACTCTGAGTTCTTAGGGAATACACAACAAAAAATACAAAAACAAATGCCCTGCAAGAAAAAGCAAAACAAATCTACAACTGAATAAAGAGAAGTGAGATCGTAAAACATTCAAGAGAAAGAAAAAATCTTAAAAACTAGTCTCTCTCGAGAGATGAGTTATCTGCATGTGTCAGACAGATCACCCAGAAGAAAGTCCAAAAGACACTAGAAACATATATTCAAAATCCTCTGGGAGCTTCACTGTTAACCTAGACCTTTATACTCAGCTAAATCTTCATTCCCAGGTGAGGGTAAGGAAAAGGCATTATTCAGTCATACCAAGACTGTTGACCAGTTTTAGGATAATACCAGATGATTTATTTCAGTGTGCTGTGCATTTAGCAGAGATAGGAACTCGGAGCATGGACAAGAGGATAAAAGTGAGCACAGAAAAAGCAAAAATCTATCTGTAAATTAAAAAGCACTTTTGGTGCTTAAAAAGGTAAAACTAAACATACCAATAGCAATAACATAATGGTGATGCTATGCATTTTTTTAAAGCATGCTAAAAGTTTTGATGAATTTTGCATAGAGGGAAACATTGAATAACTTTAGACTTTCTTAGAAAAATGTGGAGCTAAATTTGGATAAAGTATTTGAATATTAGGAACATAATTTACAGCTTCAAATCGATGGAGAAAAATGGATGATAAAAATATTTGCGTAATAAACATCAGAAAAAAGAAAAAAGAAAACAAAGAAATGGTAAAAAAAAATCAATTTAAAAGTCCCTATCTTATATAAATCACTTCAGAAAATAAAAAGAGAGAAAATCACCCAGCTTATTGTATGAGACTTTTACAACTTTTATACCGAAACAAGAAAAGCCTAGTATAAGACAAAAAATGGACCAATTACACTTTTGGTTACAAGTCCAAAGATCTGAAATGAATGGCAAGGAATAGAATTCAGTGTTATTCTAAACAATGGCAGATTATGACAATATAGATCTCATCAATAATGCAAGGCTGCTTTCATATTGGGAACTATATTAATAGCAAAAAAAATAAAATCCGAAACTTGCCAATATCACTTGTTGGCAGACCAACACAACTTGTTGTGATAATACGACCCTTATGATATGACTAGAATAATTATTAGAAAATAATTCTTTTTTAATGAAAAGGCACTGTACACAATCCAAAGTCACTAAGCATCAAAGGAAAAACCACCACGAGAGTTTACCCTAGGCATGCAAAATTATTTTAATATTAGAAAATCAGTCCATGTAATTCATTACCATTCAAATTAAAGACAAAAATCATATTGACTCACAGGAAGCATATCACCAACTTTACACATGATCTTAAAAATAGCTTCGGAAATTAGGTATAGAATTTATTGTTAAAATTTACAATGGACCCCCCTGTTAGACTGGTAGCTTTCAGACAATCTACAAGAAACATAATGCTTAATGATGAAGTGTTGGACCTTTGTCTCTAAGGTTGGGATAATAGTACAGTGTGCCACCAGTGTTTCTCAGTGGTATTAGGGTGGCATCCTTCTATAGTTATCCCTAAGAAAAAAACTGAAACATTCAGACTGTGACAGCTGTCTGCTCAAATCCCTATAGTGGCTCTCCATTTTGGAGTGGGTCAGAGGTCCCTGTAGGATCTGGCTCCCTTACCTCCTCTCTGCTTTCTTGCCCAAGTCATGTTTCAAACCCACTGGCCTCCCTGGCATTTCCTAAGCATGCCAGGTACACTTCTGCCTCCGGGCCTCTGCCTGCACTGTTTCCTCTGTCTGGAAAGCTCTAATCCCATCTTTCAGGGTCCCCCACTTGTCATCTTCTCTAAAGGTTCACTCTGACTCCCTTTTGTGACACTGCAGCCCTTCCCTGAGGTCCCCCTTCTCTGATCTATATGTTTCTGTACTTACCCCAGTACTTACCACCATAGAACATATATCATTTTTGTCAAATGTATTATATATTGTTTATCTGCCTCTGCTACAACCTAAGTCTCACTGGGGCTGGGTTCACGTCTGTTTTTATCCCAGAGGCCTAGGAATAGTACATCACATTTAATAGGCAGCCAAGCAATACGTGTTAAATGATACAATGAGGAAATTTTGTGGAAAAGCTACATATGTTTAGAAGTATGTTTTGGAAAAAAAATACAGAGAAGAGTCATCTTCAGTCTCTTGAATTAATTATCTGTATTCTAAAATGAGCGCTTTTCCAAATATACATTAGTAGTCTCTATTTTATTCATTTTAAATATATTCCCCCTCCACCTGTAGGACTTCAAAATGCTTGTAAGAATTACTGTATCTGATATTACTTGTATATGTTCCAAAGTGGTATGAGAGGCTGCTTTCTTATGCTTTTTTCAACTGGAAGGCCAATCAATCAATACTTAGTTGAATTCAAATACTAATCACATAGTTTTATAGGGCAAAGCCACCAAATTACTTACTCTACTAAATGAATACTTTCACGATCCGTCCATCCATCCATACAAATATATGTAAACACACACATATTCACATCTATGTAATGTGTGTATAATGTGTGTATGTATATATATATATGTCTATATATGAATGTATGTATATATATACATACATTCATGGACCCAGTATGGGTTTTCATGTTGCTGAAGGTATTTAGGTTCTAGTCTTATAACTGCAATTTGCAACATTTAATATGGAGAATCACTTAGCATTTCTGAAGTTCTACTCTTCTCATTTAATGATTCAGTGTACCCATTCCTTTCCCCTATTTGTTTCCTTGCTTCTATGTTTATTTCTACTGATTAGTTTTGGTGAACTTTGCAAATGTATACACACTGGAGTGAAGAGTGCTACCATTGCTTAGATTCAAATCTGAGATCTATACATTACTAGTTGTACAACCTTGCGAAAAATATTTACCCTCCCTGGTGTCACTGGTTTTCACTTTATATGAAAAATAGAGATACTAAGAGTACCTATCTCACTGGGTAGGATTCAGTACTTTCATAGGTATAAAGTACTTAGAATGATGTCTGGCATATACTCAGTCCCAGATGAATTTTTTTCTTTTTAGTTTGTTGAGGAATGAAGGTGTGTACTGGGGGAAAGAAATGACAGGGTCTTTAAATTAATTCTCCCACATACACCTTTTCTCAGACAAGCCCAACTACTGTGTCTGCAACATCCTGCTGTTTCAAGCATCTGTGTCATCATACATGTTGGTCTACCGGGAAACTTTTCCTGTTTCTAAATTTTCTAAATGCTGTCCTCCTTGCATGCTCACCCTAAGGCTTACCCCCACAAGCACTCCGCCTGACTGCCCGCCCTGTAATCTTTGTTCTAGCCCCTTCATGTGCAAAATGAAAGTGTCAACAAAAATACACAAAAAATGAAATACAAAATTTAACAAATACTTTGGCAAATGCTTATTAGATTTTCACTCTATATTCAGCATTATGCTAATAAGTTTATTTGTATCACATAGTTTAATCTCGCTTGGTGATGTTCTGAGATGTTAGGTATTAATTCCAGCATTTGCAAGTGAGAACACCGAAGTTCAGAGATGAAAGCTGACTTATCCAAATTTTCAGACAGTAAGTGGTAGAACTGGAATTATACCATTTGACTTCTTCAAGGCAGGGAATTTTATGTTGAACTGTTGATGCCGGCAGGCTGAGTCCGAGAGCCCTGGAGAAGGTCCCACAGGACCAGCCAAGAGGATCCTTGGCTTCATGAAGGGTAGAAACCAGCTTTGAGCCGGAGAAAGTGGAAACGGTGTTTACTGAATAATGTTAAGTGACAGGTAGAGAACAGCAGATGGAGTGTCTGAGAGATACCGAAGGAAAGGACAATCAGTCTTGTTATTGCTTGGGGTAGGGGTTTGCATCAGAAAGGGGTCTGAGGAATGTGTTCCTTTAGGAATCCTGAGTAGGGCCCACTCAAAGGCAAGTGTCAGAAGAACAACTGGAGTTAATCCATAAATTACTAAAGATAAGGGATGTTGATGCCAACATCAGCTGAGGTTGGTTCAAAGCTCATGGAGCACGTTTGGAATCTGGCTCTCCTTGGATGTCGTTAGGTGTTTGAAGCCTAGGACAAAACACAGAGAATGATGAACTTTCTTGCTTCCCCCTTGAAGTGGGAACATAGCTTCTTTCGCACATTCAGGGGCAAAATACAGAACATACATATATTGGGCCTAACAGAAAAACAGCAGAGAGCAGAGAGGGGAGCCTTTTCTAAAATGGAGTCCCTTCAGCTTCCCGGCTTCACTGTGATAGTCAATTCAATTGTCTGTCTTTTCAACGATGTTAGAGGTCTGTTTTAAAAAGAAATGTTATTGTTGAGATTTCATACATATAGTGCCAGAACCATTTCTGACAAAAGGCATTTGACAACTATAGGTTGAAAAAAAAATGGATGAATGAAAAATTTACGAAGGAAGTGGCAAGAAATTAGGAAAGAGGGTAATCTGAAAAACCATCTGGGAGAGCTTGTTACAATATTTAGTGAGTTTGTGCTTCATCCTCTAGGTTTTTAGTTGCCAATACCACATTTGACATGGAAGAATTACACATCAAGATCTACATTTTCTTTTTTTAAAAAATGTATTTATTTATTTGACAGAGAGAGATCACAAGTAGGCAGAGAGGCAGGGAGAGAGAGAGAGAGAGGAGGAAGCAGGCTCCCCACCGAGCAGAGAGCCCGATGTGGGGCTCGATCCCAGGACCCTGAGATCATGACCTGAGCCGAAGGAAGAGGCTTAACCCACTGAGCCATCCAGGCTCCCCTACATTTTCAAAAGATAACTATGACAGGCAGATTCTGAGGAGAGCGAACTAGAGGCAGAAAGAACTTTCAGGTGGCTGTTGCACTAAATGAGAGCGGGAGCACCCAGCAAGACAGCAGGGGTGTTGACAACGCCCTCAAACTCAGGAAGTTACCACATGAGTCAGGAGTCTGGGCAGGAATTAGCTGGGTCTTCCACTCATTGTCTCCTGGGACTACAGTCAAGGTGTTAGCCATGCTGTCTTATTGGGAGCTCAGACTTCTCTTCCAAGCTTATGTGGTTGTTGGCAGAATCCAGATCAGAATTCAGCTGAGGTCCCCTTCTTCTGTGGGCTATCACCTAGGAGCTGTGCTCAGGTTCTTACAAGGTCACCTACTTTTAGGCACTCTCATAACATGGCAGTTTGCTTCTTCAAACCCTGTAGGAGAATCTCTCAGACCAGGTTGCTAAGGCTCCATTTTCTATAATGTACCATAATCATGGCAGTTTATCCCATCAAGTTTGACATATTCTGTC
This sequence comes from Mellivora capensis, assembly GCA_004024625.1. Classification (NCBI taxonomy): domain Eukaryota; kingdom Metazoa; phylum Chordata; class Mammalia; order Carnivora; family Mustelidae; genus Mellivora; species Mellivora capensis. The sequence continues at coordinate 14,690 of PISX010018809.1, read as the reverse complement.
ATCTGGAAGCTGTCTCAAGTTCTTCCTGCATTTAGGGAGAGGGACCTGCACAAGCTGTGTCACCTATTATGATTCACTTTAGGGTACATCTGCCACAGGATTTATTTTAAACTCAGACATTGAGGTGCAAGGGTTGCCTACCTACCATACCGGATTGCTAAGATTGTAGACTCTGAAGGCAGACGGCCTTGGAGCTGTATAACAATAGGCAGGTAATCAAGCCTCTCTGGGTTTCAGTTTCCTCATCTGTAAATGAGGAAAACAAATTGCTATGAAATGAGGTAGTGCATGTGTAGAACCTAGAACTTACCAAGTGCTCATCGTATGTTAGCCAGGCTACTATAGTTTGATCAAGATGGCCCTAATTTTCCCTTCACGTTGACTAATCTTCAGACCGGTCCCTGGTCTTTCTTTTCTCAGAGCACTTATTTTAGAAAACTTATAGTTGTCAATTCTTTCTCTGCTCCTTTGAGATATAAATATTCTCCCAGCCTTTTGCCAGTTTTACCATCCAGGAATGTCTCAAGAACCTGGGAGCCATCCCTTTGAAATGTAATTATCAAGAAAGATAGCACCCTTATCTTCCAAGAGACTGGCATCTCTGTGGGAGGGTAGGTGTCTAGATCTGATAAGGGACAATTAGAAAATACAGATGACTTAATCACATCCACCAACCTCCTCCCTAATGTCCTCCAGTGCTTCTCTCCCAGCTTACCCAAGTGCTTAAAAACTTCCTATTATTTGACACTGAAGAATTTTCAGTGGACTTGAATCTCTCTCTCCTATTGCAATAGTCTCAAATAAAGTCTTCTTTGTCTGTTTAATTCTGTCTGGTACAATTTTTCTTTGGTGATATCCATAGGATATGGATCCATAGGAGAACCCTCCTTTTCTGACCTGGGTCATGGGCAGCAGCTTTGGAATATGGTCAGTGAGCAGAAAAGATAATCGGTGATTTTTGGCATCATTCTACCTTCCCTTTTCTCCACCTATTTCTCCCAAGTGACTGATCCTTTGATGGATAATTATATAGTTATATATATATATATATTATATATTTATGTATATAAATATATATTATATATTATATAATATATAAATATAATAAATATTTATATATTATAATAATTATATATAAATATAATTCATATAATACCCCCAACCCAGACCTGTTTTTCTCCTTTGCTACTTGGTCTATATCCTGTCTGCCCTGTAAGAAAGGATGTTATGAAGATTTCCTCAGGGAGGTAAATGTCAGATAATGACTTCCTGTATTACTTTCCAGGAAAACTTCTACTTTAGCAGGGGGACTTTCTTCACTCAAAAGAATTTTCCTGAATCATGAAACTTTATCATTAATTCCAGCCTGGGGGAAGAGGCATTAATAGACACTGACACTTCCTAGAACTTGCAATTAACTGAAAAAAAAATTGCAAACTATTTAACCACAAGTAGTCCCTGGTTCGCAAAAATGGAGAGTATAAATTTACACAAAAAAGAAATGGATGAGCAAATCCACAGTGAAACAGACAGAAATCCAAATCTACGTGGGCAAAATTGAATGACTCATTAGTTCTTTTCCATAGTTTAGAAACAAATAGATAAAGTGACATATATCTTCAATTATAATTGTCAGGAGGTTTAAAAATAATTTAGTATGTCTGATAACATATAAATGTCACAGAAGCTTTATCTCTAGCATCCTAGCATAAGTCTTACCAGTGTAATACGTGTCCTTCCAGAGAGTTGCTCCTTCTCAGTGGCTAATCATAATCTCAGAGGGTGTTGATATTCAAATAAATAAATCTCTTTAATTGAGGCAATATAGGACCACATATCAGAAACCTTGTGTGTGTGTATATGTGTGTATATATGTGTAAAATGATGATATATGGAAGAACAGGGTAAAATACTGCTCTATTGGATCTGCTTTCTCATTTAGGAACAATGCGTGTGTGCGTGCATGTGTGTGTGTCCATGTGCACATGTTTAAGTGTGTGTTTATGTGTTGGGGCTTGTGCTCAGAATGCATGTGTAAGAAGACAGAACTGCACCAGGTCTTCCAAGCTCAGGAAGGAGGTGTGCAGAACCTATAGGGGACATGCTGTTGACCAAACAGAATATTAATATTTCAGAATATGGTACCTGCATTTCTGGAGAAAATGTGGATTTGGTGTGATTTCCAATTTTGGGAACAGTTTGTATGGCTCCCTGCACTTGTACCTTCCTGAATATTGACTCCCTTACCAGAAAATACCTGCTTATTTTTGCAAAACTAGAACATTTATTTCTAAAATGAGGAGTCCAGTAAAACTAACTATAGACTCATCAAGATTTCACCTACGACTTTAATTTTTTTTAAGTTTTAATAGAGTAAAAAATGTGGTGAATTTCAAGCATGGAAATAAATTGAAGAAGCAGAAATCCAATTGAGTCATAAAACCCAGTTCTCTACAAACTCAGAGAAGTGGTGTTTTCTTGATTTGCCTTCTGTGTGGTGTCAGAGGATTTCTTGGCCATTCAGGTGACTTGTTCTTGCAACACCAGGCCCTTTCTGGCTGTTTTTGAGGCCTGGGATTTGGAGTGCAAAGACAGGTTGTGACCTAACCCGGTGGGTGTCATGCACATTTCAGTACAATAGGACTTAAGAGTTCCAGAGAAAAGCCTCCCACTTGCTAAGGGCTGTGCTATTCTGCCCAAGACGGAAGTACAGGGAGAGGAGTTATGTTTCAGAGCAAGTTAAGTAGCGTGTTAGGCCCCGTTCCACTAAAGGAGACCTTGTGAGCAAATGCCAGCTCCTTAAATCTCCTTGCACTTTCATGCATGAGACGATGTCAGTGATAAATGACGTGGAAACTAAACCACCATGAAGTACTTCAGACAGTCTCTCTAGAATTAAGCTGGTCGCGTATAGATCTAGGAGTCAACCTTTTCAATCTGCAGGGAGCAGCCAAGATCATGACCTACAACCAAGGCAGGAGGGAAGGCTTAACTTGAATAAAGGGAGAAGTGCTGTGAGATAGGCAGCTTCTTACTTTATTAAACAGAGAGGCTGGGGCAGGAAATTAGATCCCAGGTTAGTGTGGACATAGATTTTTGATACATTTCAAAAGGCCTGGACTTGACTTCCTAGAATTATTCTCTCTCCCCCCCCACACACACACATACACGTGAGCTCACACATACACAGAACCCGCCTCCTTCTCATGGGATAGGACTGGCAGGGAGAAGCATGTAGCAAGCACTGTTGGTTTTTGACTCTCAGTGAGACCTTGAAGACTTTAAGCAAAGAGCCTCCCTCTCAGTGTTGTCTGACTTCAGGCTCTGCACAAAGGCAGAAGCATCACCCTCACCCCCTTGTGGCCCTGTGGAGCTGGGGGCCAGGGATGCACAGACAATAAAGGTGTGATATCTTGGCTGTTGAACACGATTGGGTAAATTACCAATTTCCCAGATGCTCTCCCCAGTCCTGCTCTCTGACACAGGAGTTAACCTGTTAATTTTGTAGAGCGATCAGGGCTGCAGCTCTGAGTCAGCCCAGGAGGGAGCACAGAGATAAGACCCCCTAAATCAGACATGTGAGGCTGAGAGGGGAATAGGAGGAGAAACTGGGAACAGAGGCACAGGGCTTAGAGGAATATGGGATGCTGATAAATGCAAATGTGTGCTCAGGAGAATGAAAGGAAAGTGCACAACTGTGCACCCTCCTTAAACTCTCCTGGGACCAGTGCAGAAGTGGTTTAAAAGTAAAAAGACCTACACGGATAAGAACATCCTTCCTGCTCCAAATGGCTCCCCATTTCTGATGGCATCTTTCTGTCTTGTAACATTCACACCTCCAGCCCTCCAACTGACAGTATAAAAAATAAAACATGAAGCATATTCCCATGGTCCCCAAGTGCACAAACTGCTATTTACAACCATTGGAGTATACAGAACACTTGGTGCAGGGAAAAGAATCCTGGACGAGCTCTGAAAATCCTGGTTCACGTCATGGACTCATTATTTCATCTCCATGTCCCAGTGAGTGGGAGATTTCTGAAAATTCTGTACTTGGAAAGAAAGTAGTGTTTGGAAGATATATGGGATATCCCTGTCTTACTAAGTGTCAGATAAAAAGTAGCATGTAGGCATATCTTGTGGACCATGAAGCCAGTGATTACTATATATGTTGATTTTCTTTGTTAGTCTAAGTGGCAGGGAAATAATAACAAGGAAAAATATTTCTGAAAAGTCATTGCCTATTCTTCCTTGGCACTCGTCTTGGGAGAGTGACCACAGTGTATTCTGGCATTCAGTTCTGATGTTTTACTGTCAAAACAATAGGATATTCCTTAAATCTATAAAACACCACCCAGAGTTGTATCAGCATAACATAACATTTAATTCCTTTTATCTTAACTTTTAAAATTTGTTGTTTATTATTTGGGGGGGGGGAAGAGCAGAGAGGGAGGGAGAGGGACAAGCAGACTCCATGCTGAGTGTAGAACCCAACGCAGAGCTCAAGACCATGATCTCAAGACCCTGTGATCATGACCTGAGTTGAAATCAAGAGTCTGATGCTTAACTGACTGAGCCACCCAGGCACCCCTTTTATATTAACTTTTAATTTTCATGTATATTTACAATGTAAAAAAAAGTCATCATATGGTGTGCATAATGTTGTACTTTATCAGTTAATGTCATGTTGTAAACATTCTAGCCATGCTCCTGTGCCTCTCTCTGGTCCTCAGAATTAGCTTTCATGGATGCAGGATGTTGCATTCTGTTGATGGATTCAAACTTAATAAACTATCTCTTACGAGTTGTTTATATTACTACCACTGTTTGGTCAATGAAGCCTGACAAAGTGCTGTGTATCATGAAAGAAGATTCAAAGAGTAAGCATGGCTCTCAGAATCACTTTAAGATGGAATCAGAAGGCTGTTTAAGGCAAATAGAGCTACGCACATCTACAACCAGATAGAACTTTGAACTTGTGACTTTGGCAACTGTAATCCACCACATTCTAGAAAACATCCTCGTACATGGGGCTGAAGGAGAGATGAGCAAGCCCTGTTAGCTAACTACCCAATCATGTATTAGATGTTCAGCTTAAACTCACCAGCACCAAGCATAATTCATTAAAAAAAAATTGGGGTAGGTCTGTGGTTTCTGCCTTTTAAAACCCTCCCTCTTGCCTACAACTTGGAGCACATTTTCAGTTTGGCTAGACTTTGTGTCTCATGGACTGTAGTTCCCAAGACCCCAGATAAACACTTCCATTAATTTGGCAGCTTGTAGTTTTTTGTTTGTTTGTTTTTTGACAGAGAGAGAGAGAGAGAGAGCAACTACAGGCAGACAGAGTGGCAGGCAGAGGCAGAGGGAGAAGCGGGGCGGGCTCCCTGCCGAGCAAGGAGCCCGATGTGGGACTCGATCCCAGGACGCTGGGATCATGACCTGAGCCGAAGGCAGCTGCTTAACCAACTGAGCCACCCAGGCGTCCCTGGAAGCTTGTAGTTTTGCCTTCCCTTGGTGTGGGCAGCATCCATTCTCAAAAATGGAGCTATCGATTCCAGCAGTTTGGGAGCCTGCAGTGAAGGTTGTGGATTTAGGTTCCCAAACTAAGGAGAGGTGACCTGGCTTCATTTCAAGAGCTGAGCATTTGAGGTTGAATACTGCACACCTCTCATCCTTACTGTCCTCTTTTAGATCCCTCTCCATGAAGAAATTAGAAGGAAAATCAAGTACACTATGCACAGAGCTTGAAACCTATATTCTCTTTGTAAGAAACCTAATGTATTTGAATGGAAAACTCCCCATAGCGTAAATTTGATTTAACAAAATATATTAAGGAGCTACTCTGTGGTGAAATAGTCATCTCTATGGAGTGAGTAGTGGTTAAAGTTCAAAGACTCTGACCCAAAGGCCTGGGATGACACCTCTGCTCTGTTACAAAATGATTGAGTAGGTGCAGCGAGTGACTTCATCTTTTTAAGGTCCAGTTCTTCAGCTGAAAAAATGGGGAAGTTTGAAATAATACAAGTAAAATATTTAGTACCTCTCTAGCCTATATGGGTCAATGTACCAGAAAGCATAGCTCTTGTGATTCTTATGATTATTATGTATCTTTTGGGGTAAGCACCCAAGGCAAGTTATTCAATTTCTCTAAGCCTTGATCTCCATACCTATATAATGGAGTTCATACTATGATTTACCTTATGGTCTGTTATAAAATTTAAAGGAAACAATGCTTGCAACTAACTCAGACCAGTGCCTAGCACATAGCAGTCCTTCAAAAAATGTGACTTATTTTAATTTTTTTTTAAGTCATCAGAGCAGCTTGGCTAGGCATGTAATACTACCTCTCCTTGAACTGGTCAGGACATGAAATCCTTGAGGGGTTAAGAAACCTAGGTCAGTCACTCACCTATTGTAGGTAAGTGCCAGAGTTTCAACTGGCTCTTCTTGACTTCACACCTTTCCAAACTCTGGGGGGATTCTAGATGAAGGAAACAAGGTTCTTGATAGTCAGAATCCTATAATCTCACCAAGGAAACCAGCAAGTGTGGATATCCAGGATGGGAGTCCATGCTGGGAGAACCAGAGCACAGTGAATCTGGCCTGGAGACGGAGGGCTGGGGAGACCTGTCCTTCTGCTCCCTGAACTGATATCAATTGTGAATTACAGGAAAGCAGTGTTGAAATGAACTTAATATTTCTCCAGATGAGAAAAAGTACCCCTGGGGAAGAAAAACCTGGTTGGGCTTTGACATTCAATTTCCAAGCACTTTAGCTTCTAAGAGAACTCTGAAGACACCCTCCTAACCCACTTTCGTGTTATATTTCTGTGCCCCCCCCCCTTTTCCCTGTAGGCCACTGCTCAGGCCACAGGCCATAGGTTCTTTCCCTCTGCTCTGGGCCCAAAGGAAGAATTCCTGACCTAGGCTCTTCTAGTAGAAAGGATGAAATAGAGGGTTGAAAAGAAGAAAAACAAAATGAATGGCTGAATGAGGAATGAGGAAAAACCCACAGTCCTGCTTTCCTCTTCTTTAAATCATTGGCAGCCAATTTAATGGAAAGGCATTATGTTAAAAAAATTAAAATCCCAGTAAAGTCCTTATAGTTTGGAATATAATTTTATATTTGATGGAGAGTTAAAAAGCATCTTCTGTTTGAATTAATATTTGGAGTGACATGTCTTTCAGCACTGGCTGTCCGGGTGCATTTGCCTGGAGGAAGTTCTTCAAACGTTTCCGATTGCTCTCTTTTGAGTAACTTGTAGGTTGGGGAGGTGCTGGACAGGAACTCTTGTACTTTCAGCAAAACACCAAGGACAACTTGTTCAAGGTGTCAGGACAGAAATGGGGTGCTTTTTCTCCTTTCATTGAGAGGGGTCTTATTCTCTGTCCTGCCTTATGTAGGAGCAGCAGGCACTAGGTCAGAGCTGATCTGCTTGGAAATAGGTGCACTTGGCCATTGAATGATGCCAGAAGGTTAAATGGGGCTCAGAATTCCAGTCCACACACATTTTTTATTTTTTTTAAGAATCTTGTCTGTGTAATGGCAGCAACTGTGTCATATTGCACTTGTCCCCAGTGGATATGTCTCTCTCCTTTTGGCTGTGAGCTCCTTGAGTCGAGATGTACTTTAGCACAGCGTCTGGGTGGGAAGGCTGCTCAGTAGCAGTATGGCGGAGTGAGTGGGAAAAGCAAGGATTCTGGCGAGAGGCAGCCTGGGTTTAATGCTGGTTCTGCTGCTCATCCTGTAACGTTGGCCAAATTACTTGACTTCTCTAAAGCATCAGCTTCTTCCTCTATAAAATCAGGCTGTTTTTAGTGCTTATCTCAAAGGGCAGATATTTGGTCAGGTGAGGACCAGCTGTACTGAATCCCTTGCTGGACACCTTGAACCTCTTCACTAAGTAGGAGCCATTGCTGTAATTACTTCCACTGTTGTTTTCATGTTTAAAAATCATAGAAAAGGAAAGGGAAAATAGTGTGTTACAATGAACATTCTGTTTTTGCTTTGTTTCTTTTCCTTCCTAGTCTGAGTATGGATATCAGAGGTAATGATTTATTTGGATAGGGGGTTTCTGGCTTACCACATATTTTACTTGCATATTTACTTATCATGTTTTCCTCTGCTAGCATGCAGGGACTTCTGTTCTAGCTCTTCCCTGCACAGGGCCCAACACATAGTAGTTACTTAGCAAATATTTGTTGAGTTAGTGACTTGATGATGGAAAATATACCTGGAGTTTTATATTTTCTAGTTTCAGACAATACCAGAGACAGGGTCTATCTGTTTCAAGTTCAAAAGTCCCAAGGGAGGGATCCTTAGTCTAGTTTGGGTCAAATGCCATGGGACAGAAGCGCATGGTAATATGGCTCTTGTGGAGATAGACTGGAGGGAGATGGGGCAATTCCAGAACAAGAAGGCGATACTGAGCAGAAAAATAGCAGATACTGAACAAAAATTATACAGTTCCTCCTCTAAGGAGTTTACCTGGAGCAATTTCTTCTTTTTCTCTTTAGTTTTGAATTTAGGAAGGCCAAAGCCATCTTGACCCAGAAAAGCCCTTTATGCATTTACCTGAAGGAAGATTACTTCCATCTTATCCTACAATCAGGCAGCAAGTATTTACTGAGTAATGAGTGCCTGCCAGCAGCATGCAGTAAGTACCCTGTGATGTAGAGAGATAGACATGCAAAGTAGAGAAATAGATTTGGGAGTCATTTACATCCTGGTGAGAAAGGAAGTCCTGCAAGGAGATGAGCTCTCTGAGAAGACAGCTGGAGAGGGAAGGAATAGACTCCATGGTCCCAGGAGGCACCTCCACACAGGGAGGGAGGCTGGCACTGATGTGCCAGTTGGAGCCGAGGGAGGACAAACTTCAGAGAGCCCTGGTTCTCCGTGGGCCTGGGCCAGAGGAGGTGCCTATGAGAGGAGGAGCCCCTCCCACAAATACCACTCATGGCAGAGACTCAGAAGCCTAAAAATATGAGCGCCTGTGGACTCAGGTTCTATCTCAGAATTGTCGTCTCAGTCTCTAGCACTGGCTCTGTTTCTTATACCGCTGCAGGATATACTTGTTAATAAAAAGTTCAGTTCTTAATGTACACACTGCAGGCTTTAGTGGTCATGAAGAAAACCCACCAATCTTTCTATCCTCCAAAAAGAAAGGACAAAGGGTCCAGTGCCAGTGCGCTTCCTGGTCTAACGTTGGTTACTGTTAGTTATCTTAACAAGCCTCTGTCAGCTCCCTTCCATGCTTTTGAGAGATCCATAAATGCGATAATCTCAGGAATACACGGTGCCCTTAGGGATATGCAAGCACATGGGATTCTAGAAGCATGCAAGCTAAATTGATAGACTTTTAAAAATGATTGACAATTACCAATAGCTGGAGGTTTTAAAATTTATTTCATGTGCTCTGTGAATACACTGCTTCAACTTCTCTTTCTTAGAGGGCTCATGATTCACCCACTGCAGAAGGAACATTTTAAAAATTGTTCAAGGGGAATTTGGTGAACAAAATCACCCAGACCAGATCAGATACTTATGTGATGATAACTGAATCTCATGTTGCTGACTTGGTTCACCTTCTGTGAACCCTCCTACCATGCCAAAGGCAAAGGTGTTCATGCACTTAGCATGGATCATGCCCCATATAATGGTAAGGGCACATATTTGCTGTTAAGGAGGTTTACAGCTAAGAAGGGAAGCTAAGATGGATACACAGATAACCATAATACAAGGCAACAGGTGGTAATCACCAAATGTCTGCTTATTTCCTAATAAGAGAAAATGTTTCTGAGTAAATGAATGAATGAAAGCATCAATTGAGTAAGTGTAAGTGAGCTCAGGGCAGGGAGAAGGGATCTCCCGAAGTGATAATATATAACTTACTTTTGGATATGGACTTGGATGGGAAGGAAACAGTTTGGGCATATAAAGATGAAGAGGGGAAAGAAGAGCATATATTTGCAGGGAGAGCGTGGGCAGAAGCATTGAGACTGGAATCAGAGAAACTGGGGAGACCATGCGGGCAGGTTTGCAGCAGATGGCAGACAAGCTTACTCAGAGGATATAAAGGATCTTGGAGAGTCATGATATTTATCATGGTTAAACACAGTGTGCTAGGGGACCTGATTCTCATTTATAAAACAGATAACGAGCTCATTCTGAACACAATAAGTCTTACTGAGGTCAGGCTCTCATACTACAGTAGTATCCCCTTCTCCTAGAGGAGTACATTCCCAGTCCCCCAGGGGATGCCCGACACTGCAGATAGTATTGAACCCTATATGTGCTATGTCTTTTCCTATATAAACATATCTATGATGAAGTTTAATTTATACATTAGGCAAAGTAAAAGTTAACAACAATAACTAATAATAAAAGAGAACAATTATAACAATGTACAGTAATAAAAGTTGCGTGAATGCAGTTATCTATCTCTCTGGTTCTATCAAAACATTGTACTGAAATGTGCCAACCCTTCTTGTGATGTTGTGAGCTGATAAAATGCCTATGTGGTGAGATAAAGTGGGGTGAATGACGTAGACAGTGTGATAGGGCATTAGGTGCAGATAAAGTGGGGTGAGTGACGTAAGCAGTGTGATGGAGCATTGGGTGGAGATAAAGTGGGGCACATGACGTAGGCAGTGTGATGGAGCATTGGGTGGAGATAAAGTGGCGTGAGTGATGTAGGCGGAGTGATGGAGCATTAGGCTGCTATTGATCCTATGATGATACATCAGGAGGGGAACCAAAACCACAGAAACAAAACCACAGAAAGGGAGGACTACTGTATACATCAATCAATATATTATATTGGGCCTTCCACAAATTATGTGCCTTTTTCATCCATAAAATTAGTGGAGATAATCTGTAAACAGCATTTAAAAATAATAAAGGGGACAACGATGCAGGTAATTATGTATATAGTAATTTGGAAATCCTCTAACAAATCTAAAATATCTACTTTAAACAGAATGGTACATGGTGGCACTGAAGTCTCACTGAAGTGAAGAGACTGAACTCTTCAGTCTCACTGAAGCCTTTCGGTGTTAAGAAAATAATTGTTCTTGGGGTGCCTGGGTGGCTCAGTATTAAAGCCTCTGCCTTCAGCTTGGGTCATGATCCCAGGGTCCTGGGATCGAGCCCTGAGTTGGGCTGCCTGCTTCCTCCTCTCTCTCTGCCTGCCTCTCTGCCTACTTGTGATCTCTGTCTGTCAAATAAATAAATAAAATCTTAAAAAAAAAGTAATTGTTCTTTAAAAGATATTTCATGATTTCAAATACTTCCAATAGAATTAAGGGAAATCACTCTTGTTCTCTTTTAGTTGTGAACAAATTGGGTAAGTACTGAGAACTTCTTCCAAGCATATGGTGTCTGGACAGTCTGAGGTGAAGGCTTCTTGGAGGACCTACTTTGTCCGCCATGTGATCATATTGTGATATTCCAGAAGCTCTTTCCTTGCTTGAGCATTTGCTTGAGGCTCAGATATTAGTACTCATTGGGAGAGAGGTGCAGAAATAGGGCTGACTGATAGAGATGTTATATTCAAATAAACCAACATGTGAAACAGACAATTTTATTGGCTTATTTCATGATAGATCACCCCCTGCCTGTTGCAGCCTGGGCTGCAATATTTATATATTTAACTTTATAATATTTAACTGCTTTATATTCTGTTTTAAATAAATGGAGGTATAATAAGTAAATAAGCCTTTAAATATGCTATACTAATGAGGTGTCAAATTAGATTAAATAAAAGCGGCTATCACTCCATATCTGAAACAAAGTTGTGAATTTACTGCATGCTAAGCAGGGGAGAGCTTCACGGTTGAGCCCTCACTGACCAGAGATCTGACCTTGTATAAGGATTCAGGAATTGTGGAATTCAGGGGTTGGTAGAATTTCAGAACTAAAAGTGTTTAGATATTGGGTGATCTTTAGCTGTGAAAACATAGTTACTTGAAAATCATTGTTACGCATTGGCTGATTTTCAGAAGCAAGGTTACTGATGTGTAGTCATCCTTGATCAATTAGGACGGATTTAAAATTGGTTCTGGAGATTACTTGCTGCTCTGGCTGAAGAAAAAAAAAATCGGTCTTTTCTCATGAGGATAGGGTTTTTTTTTTTTAATCACTAGAAACCATTGTTATCATCCTTCATGCCTAAAATTTCAAACTATAGTCTGACCTTTTTTTTTCCTGTGTTGAAAAATACAGGGAGAAAGGGATAAAATTTTTTTTTACAAGATAAGGTATGAAAAAATACTAAATATTAAAATGGGCTGTCAGAAGTGTTGACAGGTGAAGATAACAAGTGATATATGAATCGTTAACTTTTGAATTAAAATTTTATATCTCTGGTTATATTATAGTCCTGGAATGGTCTAAGTTTGACTATGTATTTGCATTGCCTTCCGTATTATCTCGAACATATTCATTTACTTCAGATCTGTGTCTTCCGTTGAAGGAAAATGAACATGATAAATTGAATTAGTTTGACATATTAATTTGAAAAAAATAAGGGCATAAAAGGTGTCAGGTTTAAATTACTATTCTTTTTCTTTCCTCTTTGTAAAAGCTCTCTTTTTGTGGGAACCCTCCATTCCAGGATACTAAAAATGAGGATGGTACGAAGGCCATTGGCTTAAAGAAGAGTGTGGAGAAGAAGAAATCGTTTGAGAGGAAGGAAAGAGGTTCTGCCAAAAAATATTTTACTTTTTAAATTCAAGAGTCAGTCTGGAACTAAAAGTTCAAATTTTCTATATGTACCAAAATAAGCACTTTCTCTTATGAGGATATGGACCTCATGTCATGGTGCCTTATTTAGTACTACTAGAGAAATTTGTCAAATCATATCCTGACCATCCTCAGGACTACTAAAATGCTCTTTTGTTTTAAGGGGTGCCTGAGTGGCTCAGTCTGTTAATCATCTGCCTTCAGCTCAGGCTGTGATCCCAGGGTCCTGGGATTGAGTCCTGCATTGGGCTCCCTGCTCAGTGGGGAGCCTGCTTCTCCCTCTGCCTGCTGCTTCCCCTGCTAGTGCTTTTGCTCTCTCTTTCTCTCTCTATCTCTCCCTGAAATAAATAAATAGCATCTTCTAAAAAAATAAAATATTCTTTCATTTTTAAGCATCTAAGACTGAAAGGGCTATGCAGCCCTCTGGAGACCACCAGAGATTAGTTAGAAAGAAAGCAAAAGCACGAGTGCCACCCATGTAGGTTAAGGTGGATTCTGGTGAGAAGTGTAAGAAGGGAATGGTGGGCAAGGAAAAAGGTGATAAGGAAGTCACCTGGGTGCGGGGGGTTTTAACACCATCATGAGGGAAGTTGGAAATGGGCCAGTGGAAGGGGAGTTCAGACAGAAACAGGAGTATCAGCCCAAACAGAGCTGGACGGCGAATGGGGAGGAAGGAGAGCTGGGGGCTGGCAGTGGTGCAGTAGTGGCCATGTCTGAAGCATCTTATCGCTGCTGTGAATCCTAAGCAATGCGACCAGGAAGAGGTGGACAGGGGGACGATGTAACTGGGAGAGAACAGCCCCTCTCTTTACTGGAGACACACCTTTGAGCCCTTCAAAGCACTGATAATCACGCTACTGAAAGTTTTCCCGCTTAATTACATCAGGTCCTGTATTGTCTTCTAATTGCAGCAGGTGTGTCTAAGCCAGGTTTTTCAGAGGGCAAAACCGCACTCTGCTCTCTTAGTTTTTCACAGCAGAGCTAAACTCATGGCTGAGAGCATAACTGAGCAAGCTCTCATTTCGGACTTGATTGGCTGACTGATTATAAAATGGCAGTAAACAGCTCAGGTGATTATTTTGTCTATTGGTGAGAAGACTGGAAGACATTCATTTCCTAACTGTTGCCAGATGGGTCTAAGAAAAGTTATGGCAGCCTTCTGTCCTTGGACCTCAGTGTGATAATCTGTAAATTGTGGTGGATGAACTTGGGCAACAGCAGATTTTCCTCCAGAAGCCTGGGAGTTCCATGGACTGGAATTCCAACCCGCTCGTTGCAAAGTGTTGTTAGCACCCTGTGAAGTGATGTGCGGAGTTTTGTGCTTGGAATTCTAATGCCTGGGAAGAACTAGCGTGAGTTATACTTCTTTCCTTGCATTTAAATTCTTCTAAAAAAATGGTGAAATGGTGAAAGCATCTTGAGAAATGTTTTACTATTTTACTTTTGGTTCCCAAATTATGCACTGCCTGGATTTGTGTACCCCTCGATAACGAGGGAACATCACAGGCTGGAGCACAACAATAACTCCTGAATAGGGTGAGAAAGTCATTTATCTTTCTGTTTCCACTCTGCCGGCAAACATCTGAAAATCACTAACATTCCTATTTGAATAAATATTTTGGTAAGATATGTTCATTTGAATTTTTACCCTCAGTAACTTAGATTGTGATGGGAAGAAAGGAAAGAGATGAAATAGTTTTTATTAAGAATTTCAACTGCATATCTGAAAGTGCTGTTAATACTAGAATATCTTTTTCTCTTTGATAGTTTTCTTTTTCCCGAACAGGTTTGATGCGAACAGTTCGAGCTATACTGCTCAATAAGGATGTGTATATGGGGAATGACAACAGAGCAAAATTGGAGATACCCCTTCTCCTCCTCATACATTTATTACCTGCTCCCTGCAGAGCTGCCAATTAAGTTATAGCTTTTGCTACCCCAAAGCCTTT